>CANUEY010207945.1:0-14083 GCA_948099555.1 Croton setiger
ATATATATATATATATATATATATATATATATATATATATATATATTAAACTTAATCTTTAAAGTAAATAAACATATTTTCCTTATATTTACTTTCTCAAATCCCACATTTCTCCAATTTCACCCACCAAAACCAATCCAACAACAGCCAAAATTTGTTTTTAGCGTTAAAATAAATTGTAAAACACATGTATGAAATTTCGTAAAAAATCAGAACCCGAAAATTTTCCGCGGTTTGGTCGGTGCCGAACCGAAACCTCGACAATTTTTATGGAACCGAAACCATACGACATCGTCGTATAATTTTGGTCCCAAAACCCTTTAAATCACATATGAAGACATTTAAAATTGTATCAAAATCATTTGACTCATATTTGACGTGATTTCGGCGTTTTCCAATCGTGCAGGTTTTCGGACCTTACTTAGCTCCGTTTGTGTCTTCCGACGACAAACGAGCCTATAACATAGCTTGAAATTCTTATTCAAATCATATATTATCATATTCAAAACATGTCTAAATCATTTACTTTAAAGTATTGCGCGCTTTCGACATTTTTCAGTCGCACGAGCCAAAACCCTAATTGGCTCCGTTTATGTCTTTCGACGATAAACGAACTTAAAACCACTCTTGTTTATCATTTTTAACTCATTTACAATCATTTCACAAATCATATATTTCATGTAAATGTCATTTATCATGTCACACTCTGATGCATTTAAACAAAAATGCATGAAATGCATGTGATGACGTCAAAAAGATGTATGACTCTAGTCGGGGGTGTCACAATGCGACTCATCAAAATCGCAAATTGTGTTTTCAGGTCTGTTGTTTGAGTGAAGTACTGAGACTTCACCAGCCTATGCACAGGTCGGTACAGCTGAAGCCTAGCCTCTCTCCCTCACACCACGTCATTTGTAAATGCTGCATATAG
This sequence comes from Croton setiger, assembly GCA_948099555.1. Taxonomy (NCBI): domain Eukaryota; kingdom Viridiplantae; phylum Streptophyta; class Magnoliopsida; order Malpighiales; family Euphorbiaceae; genus Croton; species Croton setiger. Next base: position 932 of record CANUEY010207945.1, read on the forward strand.
TTTTTGTTTTATGCTATGTTTTGTATATCATAATTATATGTTTTGGTATATGTATATTATTAAGATTTTATGTTTATTATAACTTTTGGATAAACAGGATTTATATATCATGTTGATATATGTAAATATTGGTTTAGTATATCATATGTATGATAATTGGTTTAATGCTTCTGTTATGTGTTAAGTTAATTAATGAAAATGACTTAAGTTAATCAGAGAGTTAACATGTTTTAAAAAAAATGGCATGTTTTATGACGTAAGGTATATGAGAGGATGTTACACCAAATCTTTCCACTATGTTTCCTTAGGGAAAAGACACTTGATGTCCAAAGTGATGGTACCCTGCAAAATAGATTACAAATGAAAAATTACCCTAAAAAAGGGCAGGTTAGTCAAATAGTGCAATTGTAGTCCTCAATTATGTTTTCTGTCCCCAGCGAAGTCGTCAAATTGTGAACCCCTTACCCTCTAACCACGTGGCTGGTGGAAAGTTCACTCGGATATGTATAGAGTCACCACCTAATTTATTTTTTATTAGGGAAAATTAAGAAAGAACCCAATTTTAATAATTAACCTATTTCTAGATTAATTAGCGCAATTGAATTTAGACACCGTTTTTGCGAACCCGATGAGGATTCAGAGACTATGTCATGCATACTTGACTAACCATGTTTTGTTTATGTGATGCAGGGTGCAAACAAAGAGTTTGTAAAAATATTAACATGTTATTTGGGGTTAGATCCTAAATATGCCTACATACTCTCATTTTTGTAAGAGATCAAGGTCAATGTAGTTCGAGAATGCCTATTTAAAGGCATGTAGAAGGTTTGCATAATGCATATGTGTGTATGCTTGTGTCGAACACTTAGTGTCAAAAGGATTGATTGAAGCGGGTACTTTTGTTCCAAAAGTGTGATATTTTAGGCACTTAGTGCCAAAAGAGTTGATTTGTTGGGAATTTGGTGCCAAAAGAGTGATTTAAGATAGGCACTTGGTGCCAAAATGATTGATTTGCTAGGCACTTGGTGCCAAAAGAGTGATTTGATTGGCACTTGGTACTAGAAGATTGATTTGTTAGGCACTTGGTGCCAAAAGATTGATAAGATTGATTTGTTAGGCACTTGGTGCCAAAATATTAATTTAATAGGCACTTGGTGCCAAAATATTGATTTAATAGGCATTTGGTGCCATAAGATTGATAAGATTGGGTACTTTGTACTAAAAGTATGATTTGATAAGCATTTGGTGCCAAAAGATCGATTATAAAGGCACTTGGTGCCAAAAGAGTGATTTGAGATAGACACATTATGCGAAAATGTGATGCAAAATGCTATGTATCTTTGAATTGGAAGAGGTTTGAGTTTAGCACGTACCTATGGTAGTTTTCGGCCACTTCATAGCTTTAGCTTTTTTAGGATTTCAAGGTTTTTAATTAATTATTAATGAACAAAAAACAGCAAAACAATGCAATGCAAGAAAAAATGCAGAAAGCGGTAAAGAATCGCATTGAGCAAAAAGGGAGAAGAGAGCGGCTGTCAACACAGCTCAAGGTGTCTTTGAAAAGGACTACCAGGGGGCTATTTATAGTGAAAAAATAGGCTGAATGCGACCTAAGGGCGGCCAGAGACGCCCTAGAAGAGTGGCTAGAGGTGCCCTAGGAGGGCATCTAGAGACGCCCTGCTGCAAACTTTTTTTGATTTTTCATTCTAACATCGTTTTGAAACCCTCTGGGCAGCCTGCACATCAGTCACAAATTTGATCATAACTTCATTTTTATAATTCAGATTCAAACTACCAATCAATACCAGAATTTCCTTGAATTACAGCCGTACAGGCTGCCAGTTTTCAACCTGCACAGCTATGACCATTTTGATCATAAATTTTTATCTACAAATGCAAATTCATTGATTCAAAAACCAAATCAAATTTAACTCAAAGACCTACAAAAATGTAGTTTATGACTTTTCAAAATTCTGTTGTTTTGATACTGAAAAACAGCATTGAAGATAGAACAAAAACACTGGATAAAACGAGTTTAATCACATAACAACAAATCATCAATTATACTTCACATCTCATGCAAAATTTCTAAGAAACAAATGAGGAGTAGTTCCATAGTATTCAACCTTTTGGAGAGCTTCAAACACTTCTAATTAACCTTCTCCTTGCCTTTATCCAAGGCTTAAACACCCTCTAACAAAACCATAAAACACATTCTTTAAGCCAAAACTTAAATCCATCATGAATATGCAATGTACATAAGATACACCCAAACCCATCAATTTCTCTTCTTTAAGCTCATTTTAAATTATTTTTATTCATCGATTTAGTTATTTGATGCATTTAAACAAAAACCCCAAAAATGCCCATTTAACCCTAACTCAACTTACCTTAAAATCTTTAACTTCCCTCTTGATTTTCTTATATCTAAGACTCTTATGATGTTTATATTGATCGTAGGAAGTGTTTTTAGGTGAGATGATTGGGTAATTTGAAGAGAATGTGAAGTTTATGGTAGGAGGTATGAGAAAACGTGAGAGAGAATGAAAGAAGAAAAAGTGTTTGTTATTGGGTTTTTGGGTGGAGAATTTGGCTAGGGTAGAACATAATAGGGAAAATATCATTTTTGGAACCTTATCTAGATTCATCCTCCCTTATTAACTCAAATTTCTATTTTGGTTGTTATTTTCTTACCTCTTCCATTTTAAACACCTCCTTCCCTTTAACATTTTTGTTACATACCCATTTTTGTTTGCTTTGTTATAAATTAAAATTCATTTCCATAACTTATTTCAATTAAACCCAATTGCCCAATGATATGCAATGGACTCGAACCTCTTGGTTCCGACCGACTCTCATTATATGCTTATGAACTAACAACCCGTGGTTTGGGGTGTTACAGTTTCAATTTGCCAGTTAACATGTTGTAACATATTCTTATCTGCGTGGTTTCTACCTAACCTTTGAAGCATATAATATCTTTTATTAACATCAAAATAATCACATCAATATCTTAATCATTCATCAAATTCATACCATATTGTATAATGCAATGTTTATATCAACTTAGTGATTAACCATTCTAATTATCTGTTTATACTGAATTTTGTATAAATCTTTATGTTAACGTGTCTTTTATCATCATGCATGTTTTATAACAAAATAAATATACTCTTTTATTCATTAAGAATGCTTTAACAACCAATTACACACATAAAAATTATCATTCATATTCTGCCTTGAAGGTAGAGTGCGTTACCCTTTGTGTAGCGTGCGTTACGTATGGCCGAAACATTCTGGATTGAAGGTGGCAATGGTAGTTTGTGCTACCTATAGTTGTAGCATGCTCTATGATAGAAAATGGTAGGGGGTAGCGAGCGTTACTTGCTATTTCTAGATGTTTTGTTTTCCATTCTCACCTGTTCTTATCAGGATTTCCAATTATAATCATTCATATAACCATTTTTATCATTCATCTCAACTTATACCATTCAATAAGTAACCTATCAACTCAACAAGACATCAAATATAAGAATACAATCATAACATGTGACATCCCAAACCCAAACCTACGTCGTTTCGACGTCATAACATGCATAAGGTGCATTTCATTTAAAATGCATCATATCAAATGGAATATTTGATTTGAACATGAATTATATGATTTGAATATGATAAGGCATGAAATAAATATGATAAAAAAGTTATGTTTTAAGTTCGTTTACCGTCGAAAGACACAAACGAGGCCAATTAGGGTGTTTGGCTCGGGAGACCGAAAAATGTCAGAAACGCGGAAAATATTAAGTAAATGATTTTGATATTTTGTGATATGTTTATTAATATGATTTTAAAAGTTTTGGAACCCTAATTTTATGATGATGTCGTACGTTTTTGGTTCCGTAAAAATCGTCGAGGTTCGGATTCGGTTTAGGGCACCGACCGAACCGCGAATAATTTTCGGATTCCGATTTTGATGAAACTTTAAACACGTGTTATACTTCTTATTTTGATACCAAAAATATTTTGAAAACTTGTGTTGGTGTAGAGGTGATAGGAAGGGAAGAGAATAGCTGGGAAACAAAGGAGTGTGAATACTCGAATTTTGAGGCCCGGAAAATGGTTTTCGCAGACCGCGAAAAGTTGCACCGGACCAGAAATTTTCGTAAAATAGCACCGAAAGTATGCCTTCATGGTACTCGAAATGTCTGGGATTTTACGAGGGTCACAAAAATGCCCTCGGAATAGCCTTTGGAGTCCCGGAACGTCCCGAAAAGGCTCCGGAGCGAAAAACGCGCGAGTTGCGGAGGAATGGCAGCCCTGGCCAGGGCACCTCTGGCCGCCTTCCAAGGGCGCCCCTGGTCGCCCTCCAAGGGCAGCCCTGGCCGCCCTCCAAGGCAGCCCCGGCCGTCCTCGACAGCAGCCCGGGCAGCCCTCTGTTGACTTTTTGGCCAAAAATCACCTATAAATACCCCCCAAACCCATCACTTTCCTCACACCTTGAGCTGTGTTGATAGCCGCTCTCTTCTCCCTTCTTGCCTATGGTGATTCTTCATCTCAAAGGCAATTCTTTACTACTTTCTGCATTGCATCTCTTTGATAACTTGCATTGCATACATAATCATGTACATAAAATAAGTCCAAATCAAGCTGAAGCTAAGGAGCGGGCGTCAACTACCACAAGTATACTCCGAAACTCTTTCTCCTTGATTTAATTCACTTTTATCACATCCTGCATCATGCATACATAACATTTTGCATCTCGTGCATACACTTTTTGGCAAAATATGTCGTTATAACCACTTATTTTGGTCACCACGCCACCAAAATCAAACCTTTCGGCCGCAGCGCTGCTAAATCACTTTTTGGCTAATGACGCCTAAAACAAACACATTTTTGGCTGCTGTCCCATACTAAAAGTCACTTTTTGGCCCCAAGGCCTAACAAAACCTTCTTTTCCCCAGCTAAAACACACTTTTTGGCCAAAAGGCCTAAAAATCAATCTCCCCCAGCGGAAATCAAACAAAATCACATTTTTTACCACGGAAGTCATAAAACTCCTTTTTCGGTCACTAGACCAACAAAAGCACATTTTTTACCGCGGAAGTCATATCCTTTTTCGGCCACTAGGCCTAAATTTCACACTTTTCGACCACGGACGTCGATAAACTCCATTTTCGACCACAGAAGTCGATAAAATCCTTTTCGGCCACATGGCCTACATTTCGACCACGGACGTCGATAAACTCTCTTTTTGGCCCCTCGGCCTAAATTCACCTTTCACACACTCATAGCATGCATGCATGCATACACCCCCTTCATTGCCTTTAAATAGGCAAGTTCGAACTACATTGACCTTGATCTCTCATTCAAAAGAGAGTATGTAGGCATATTTGAGATATAACCTCGAATAACAGGTCTCCCCACTCCCGATCATTTCCAAATATTCATCCCTGCATAACATTCACTTAGGAAAGAAATATTTGATATGAATGCATGAAATAACCTCCGAATCCACCTCGGGTTCGAAGATTAGTGCATTTTATTCATTAGGGCGATTAACCTAGAAATAGGTTAATCGCAAAACGGAGCCACTAAGGGGTTCTTTCTTAATTTTTCCCCTTTAACAAAATAAATTAAGTGGCGACTCTACACACACACATTTCACCCTGAGTGAACATCCCCGGCCAACCGACTTCCCTCGTGGATCGGCCCGGCGGCTCGGAAGGGCAGCAACCATCCGGTAAGGGTTCACAATCTGGCGACTCTGCTGGGGGATAACTTAACTAAAGTTAAGTAAGGGTTACCATTGCATTCATTGCATATTTCTTTCCTAACATCCTTTTACAGGAAGCAAAGGTTCTTTCCTAAAGAAGCTATGAAGAAGATTTGGACTTATAAAAAAAGTAAAATAAATTGCATTTGCATCTGATGTGCATAGTTTTCAAAAATTGATGATGATGATGATGATGATGAGTTTTCCAAAAATCATAAAAAATGAATTTCAAATGAATTTCTTCTCTCTCTACAAAACTTCTTGTGAGTCGGAATAACGTGTAGTGCTTGATTGGCACATCTCCTTGATGATGTCAACGGACAGCGAAAGTGTCCCACCTTGATGCCGAAAACCACTTCTAATCTTTTTAGGGGCGGCCCAAAAGTAAGAGTACTGTTGGAACCACGCGAGACTCTCTGTTTCACATGTGGCGAGGTATATCCTTACTTTAGGCGCACAATGGTCCCTATTAGCCACTCAGTTTTCTCATTCAAATTAGAACCTTCCCCTTAGGATACGCTTGATGAGACCTTTGCATTCATCCCATGACATTAAAATGAATTATGGCGTGATAGATGTATGCATTCATGCATTCATACCACACATACACACCACCTATAAATAGGGGGGAATAAAAAATGAGTGGTAAAAACCAAGAGAAAAAAAAATAAGAAAAGAAAGGAAAGGAAAGAATAAGGGAATGGGAATGAATTATCTAAAACTAAAGCCGTACTTGGACAAAGAGTCTACCCTACCTTTTTCCTTATACCTTTACCATACCCCACACAAAGAGAGACCTAATCCTTTTGTCCTTATCCATACAGGTACTTACCCCACAAGTGCCAACACCTATTCCCGAGACACTAACAAGTTCTACCCCTTCTCCAATAGCCTCTTTGGATGACATCAAAGCCTTGTTAAAGGAACAAGCCGATGAGATTAATGCCCAAATGGAAGTTAGAATGGAAGCTAGGATCACTGAAGCCTTAGCTAACCAAAAAGTTGCTTTACTGTCTGAATTGGGAATTAGGGCAAAAGGAACCTCAACTTCTGGAAAAGAACCCGCAACTACTACCCTGTCGTTAATTTGGAGGACCAACCCTCTAAAACCCCTGAATCTGAGTCTCAAAAGATGAGAGAAAAACTTGAGGCTCTGGAAAGATCCATCACTGCCTTGAAAACTCACAAAGAACTTGTGGACATGGACTCATTGTCTTTGTTTCCTGATGCCCGACTACCCACCAAATTTAAGATGCCCAATATGGACAAGTTTGATGGGACCTCCTACCCTAAAACCCACCTGAAAATGTATATGGGAGCCTTGAACCCCTTTAGCTTAAGTACCGAGCTCTTAGCTCAACTTTTCCAACAATCCATCACTGGTGCTGCCCTAAGATGGTTTGTAACCCTGGACAGATCCAAGATCAAAACTTGGGAGGACATTTGCAATGCCTTTAATACCCAATACAGTTATAAAATTGAGGTGGATGTGACCCCAAGGGAACTTGAAACCACCAAGCAAAAGAACAATGAACCCTTCTCTTCGTTCCTTACGAGATGGAGGGAAAAAGCCACCCAAATGATCAACCGACCTTCTGAACAAGAACATGTTGACATTATCATTAAAAACCTACTCCCTATTTACCAGTCCCGACTTCACACCCAATATTTACCTACCTTTCAATCACTTATAGCCACAGCTACCAAAGTAGAAGACCTTATTCATTTGGGTCAACTCAAAGATGACTCAACCAGATATAAGAAACCGAATCCTACTAGCCAAACAAAATAGATGAAGTGGCCAGTATCACTCCAACCAACCCTTTAAACCTAAGCAATAACTAGCCCAGAAGAAACTATACCGATCTCGGAATGCCAATCACTTTAGTCTTCCGAGAAGCAGTAAAGGCCGGATACCTCAAACCTTTAGAGGCAAGGCCACCACCTAACCCATTAACCCTAAACTACAAAACCAATGAGTATTGTGAATTCCACCAAGAAAATGGGCATAAAACTGAAGCCTGTTGGACCCTCAAAAGGTGGATCCAAGATTTGGTTGACAACGGGTCAATTATACCCAAAACTAAACCAAACATCAATACCAACCCTTTACCCAACCATAGGGTGAATGCCATAACCTCCTAAGAGGAATTGTTTGATCCTTTCAAACTTTTCTTGGAAATGAACAACATTTGTGTCTTGGATCTAAATTACTTTTCTGAAGAGATCGATGTCATAACTCGAAGTGAAAGGCAGTATGAACCCATTATCTTGGACAAAGTTCCGAACCAACCAAGGGGAGCAACCCCTGAACCAAAAGAGGACCCAGTCCTAACCCAATTAAAGAAAAACGCAAGCAAGAATATCCATGTGGGAACTTCTAGCTTCATCTTTCCCTCACCGCCAAGCTCTTTGCAGGCGCTAAGCCAACTCCAAACATTGGTCGAAGTAAGTCCTTAAACATTGGTGGCTACTTTGACCCAAGCTTCTAAAACACAAAGTATTGGGTTCTCAGATGAAGACTTTCCTGAGAATAAGGGAAACCATAATGAAGCCTTATATATCACAGTCCAAACTAGGGACAAAAATGTACCCATGATGCTCATTAATAATGGGTCAGCTCTGAATGTATGCCCTTTGAGAGTAGCCAGCTGTTTAGGTCCGGAGGTTTCTGATTTTACACCTTCTGACTGAATAGTAAAGGCATATGACAACACCCGAAGAGAAGTTTTAGGGGTTGCTACCTTATGAGTCACTATTGGGCCATCTAAAATGGAAATCCCTTTTCAAGTCATTGATGTCCTACCAGCTTCAATCTCCTACTTGGAAGGCCTTGGATACACCAAGCCAAGGTTATACCCTCTTCCCTACACCAAAAAGTCAAGTTCCCTTATTTGGAAAAGATCATAACCATTCAAGGGGATAATTATAGCTAGCTTAGAAGCACCAAGGATCAGTCTCTCCTTGAGGTTAATCCTGAAAGTTCAAGTATAACCCTTTTTGGATTCCAGTATGACACTATCCAATTCATAGAAGGCGGGGTATCAAGTCCTTATGTTCTCTTTGACTTTGGGGTACTGCAGATTAATTGTGTAGTGAAGTTGATGCTGAAGATGTCCTACCTACCCGGGATGAATATGGCAACGTTTGGGAAACCCTACCCTTCGGTGCCTGCCTGGGAAAGTCAAGTTGCCAATGGTACTTTCGGTTTGGGATATGAGCCAACAGAAGAAGACCTAATGGAAATGGATTTCAAACCTCAAAGAACCCCTGGTTCACGGAAAAGGGATATCACAATGCGTCCCTACTTTAGAACCCGCAATGGCTATTTTGTCAAACCGGGGACAACAATTCCTTATTGTGGTTTCCAAGAGCCATTCTACTGCCCTCAATCCCAAAAGATGTACCAGGAATTGAACTTTTTATTGATATACTAAGTAAAGAACCTGAAGATCCTTCCCAACACATGGAAGAATTTATGCAACCTAGTCTCTTTGATGAAGTTGCAGTGATCATGAACTCTGAAGAACTCCCGAATCCAGTCTACCTGATCAAGTCGGCTCAAGAACCTTTGGCCAATTGGTATACTAAGAAGGAACAGTCCGTCATCCAACCCAGTGTCAATCCAAACCTTAAATCTATCCATGTACAACTCGAGTCAAATTTCCCTGAGTCAAATCCCGAGTCCGATGTAACCTTCAAGGATGATTTCCTCTCTTTTAATAATAATATCCCAACTTTTGATTATCTCGTTTGTCAATCTTCCCAAGTACATTCAGGCAAAAATAAAGAAAAAATAGAAATAAAAAAAAACAAAAGAACAAATAATAATTGGCAAAGAAAATGAACATACATACATTGCATGTGATTGTACATATAAAGATCTAATTGCTGGGTGCCTCAAGAAGTTCGCCGACTGATTTATGTGGAAGCCAAGCGACGTCACGAGATTAGATCCAGCTATTGCCGTACATAAGATTCCAACTTTTCCGGGGGCAAAACCGGTTAAACAAAATTGAGAAGAATGAAGCTAGAATGGTCTTTGAAAATTAAGGAAGAAGTAACCAAGCAGTTAGATAACAAGTTCATAGAGCCCATCGCTCAAACTACTTGGTTAGCCAATATAGTGTCAGTTCCAAAGAAGGATGGTAAAGTAAGAATGTGTGTGGATTACCGGGACTTGAACAAAGCATGTCCTAAGGATGATTTTCCCTTACTACATATTGACCTACTTGTTGATCGGATGGCCGGGCATGGGACAGTCTCCTTGACTGATCTTGTTGTAGGTTACAACCAGATTATGATGTACCCTCCAGATAAGGAAAAGACAGCCTTTATCACGGAATGGGGTACCTACTACTATAGGGTTATGCCTTTTGGGTTAAAGAATGTCGGGGCAACCTACCAAAGAATGGCTACCACTATCTTCCATGACATGATTCATAAAGAAGTGGAAGTATACGTGGATGATATGGTTATTAAGTCAAAATCAGCTGAAAGCCATGTTCATGAGCTTGAGAAGTTCTTCCTTAGACTTCAGAAATATAATTTAAAGCTCAATCCAGCTAAATGTCTCTTTGGTACGACTTCTGCGGTATTCCTTGGTCACCTGATCAGCAGAAGGGGTATCGAGATTGATCCTTCTAAGTCAAAGGCAATCTTAGAAATCCCACCTCCGAGAATCGAGAAAGAAATCTGGGGTTTTCTGGGTAGATTATAATACATCAGCCGATTCATCTCACAATTGGCCGACACCTGTGGTTCAATTTTCAAACTTTTAAGAAAAGAAGTTTCCCGAGAGTGGAACGAAGATTGCTAGAGAGCTTTTGAGAAAGTCAAACAATATTTGCTAACCCCACTAGTCCTGCAGCCTCCTAGATTGGAAAAGCCATTACTGCTTTACTTGTCAGTAACTGATGAAGCCATGGGAGTTTTACTAGCTCAACAAGCAGAAGATTCCAAAGTTGAAAATGATATCTATTACCTAAGCAAAAGGATGCTTGAGTACAAGCTTAAGTATAACCGGATCGAGAAATTGTGTCTAGCTTTAACTTGGGCTTGCACAAAACTGCAACACTATCTTTCATCTTACACTACTTATGTCATTGCAAAATCGAGTCCCTTGAAATTCCTTATGGAAAGGCCGATTTTGGACAGTAAAATGGCTAAGTGGATATCAGTGCTTGCAGCCTTCGATCTAAAATTTGTTCAAAGAAAAGCAGTCAAGGGTGGAGCCATAACAGACCAATTAGCTGAGTTACTTGTTTCAGATCAAATGCAAGAGATATAATTCCCTGATGAAGATCTCTTGAATGTGAATAGTACCCCTTGGGAAATGTACTTTGATGGAGCCTCTAACCATCATGGTAATGGAATCGGAGTAGTATTCAAAACTCCTTGTGGCGAATACATCCCAATTGCAGTCAAGCTAAGTTTTGGATGTACCAACAATGAAGCAAAGTATGAAGCCTGCATAAAGGGGTTAGAAGCAGCTCTAAACTAAGGGATAAGAAGTTTAAAGGTCTTCGGTGACTCCAATGTAATAGTCTCCCAAGCCCTAAGAAAGTGGAAAATAAAAGAAGAGCGTCTGGTCCCTTACCTTCGACACTTAGATGAGTTAGCTCAACAATTTGATTATTTGACCTTAAACTACTTACCAAGGGCCAAGAATCAATTCGCTGATGCCTTAGCCACTTTAGCCTCAATGATGGATGTTGGGGAAGGAAAAGTCATCCGACCACTGACAGTTTAGCTTCAAGAACAGCCAGCATCCATAATGCACATGGTAGACGACAAGCCATAGTATTTGGATATTTTGAACTACCTTAAGCATGAAGAGTACCGGGAAGGTTCATCCAAAACTAACCAAAGAACTCTAAGACAGTTAGCAACCAGCTACATCCTCATTGGAAATACACTTTACAAAAGAGCCTGGAATGGTATGCACTTAAGGTGTGTAGATGAAGCAGAAGCCGAGTTAATCATGGAATCCGTACATGGTGGGGAATCTGGTCCACACATGCATGGAATAGCCTTAGCTCGGAAAATCATGAATTTGGGCTACTACTGGTTGACCATGAATGCAGACTATGTAAAACATGCACAACAATGTCATGAGTGCCAGATTTTTGCCAAATTACAAAGGCAACCACCAGTCACTCTTAATCCTATTGCTTCACCATGGCCCTTTGCTACTTGGGGAATTGACGTGATTGGAAAAATTCATCCAAGGGCTTCAAATGGCCACCAGTTCATTGTAGTAGCCGTGGATTACTTCTCAAAATGGGTTGAAGCGGCCTCTTACTCGATTTTGAACGCCAGAAAGGCAGCACACTTTGTTCGTACCAATATCTTATGCTGGTATGGAATACCTTTTGAAATCATCACTGATAATGGAACCCACTTCCAGAAGGAATTTGCAAGCCTCTTAAAGGATAAGAAAATTCAGCATCATAAGTCTTCTCCTTATAGACCTCAAACAAATAGGGCTGTAAAAGTTGCAAACAAATCCATCAAAGTTATCCTTCAGGAAATGGTTCAAAACCACAAAAGTTGGCATGAACAATTACCTTATGCCTTATGGGGTTACAGAACTGTCATCCGAATACCAACTGGGGCAACACCGTATTCCTTGGTATATGCAATGGAAGCGGTACTCGCCATTGAAATCAAAGTTCATTGAACCAGAATCATCCAAGAAAGCCAGATCAGTGAGGCCGATTGGATTGGCAATTATCATCACCAACTCCTGGGTCTGGATGAAAGAAGACTACAAGCTTTGCATCAGATTCAGAGTTATCAAAGACGAATGGCTAGACATTTCAACAAGAAAGTCAAAGACCGAAAGTTGGAAGAAGGTTGTTTAGTCCTTAAAGAAATCAGAGCACCAGTCGTAGATCCCCGTTGAAAGTTCCGCCCTCATTGGGCAGGACCTTATCTTCTAAAGAAAATTCTCTCCGACGGAGCAGTCATCCTAACAGATCTAGATGGTTTGAAGTTCATAAACCCATGCAATTTATATCAACTAAAAAGATACTATGTATAAATCACATGCATTGCAACTGAACTACGTGAACCTGATTCTCCGTTGTTGTAAAGAAAAGACAAATATTGTATTACGGAGATACGTAGGCGAGTCTCAGTTCAAAATTAATAAAATTTCAATTTTCATCTCATTCTCTTTCACAATAAGAAAAAAGGAAAAGCTCGCTAAGTCGAAAACCCGATCACATGCATTGCACTATGGTCTACTTCTATTGAATCTTATTTAATTCATTTGTTAATTGAGTAAATAAAATTGGACAAACAAGATTCATAACCATAATATTTGTTGTTTTACCCCTGTTGTGTGTTCATAGTAAATTAAATTGAATTATGAA
>CANUEY010208164.1:0-14505 GCA_948099555.1 Croton setiger
TCCTCAACACTGCCTACCCAGAATCCAGAATCTGCCTATCTCTCAACCCAACTTCCAGCAACTATTCCGGCCACCTCCGGTGGTTTTCTGGCAAACTAAAAAGACAGATCTCTAGACAAACATACCCTCTACAAACTCATATAGCCAAAATTCATATAGGCTTCATCAATTGGAAGTTATACTCCTCCAAAATTGGCTTCCCAAAACTGCCCAAAACTAGAACCTAAGTACCTAGAATTTGTTTTTCTTCCTTCCACGAATTCCAGCCCTTTTCTTTCCAACTTAACACATCTAATCCCTTCCTAAACTACCCAAGAACATGATTAAACCATAAATTTGATGATTTCCCAAAGATTTCTCTCTTTTCTCTTTCTTTTTTTACCTTTCTCTTTCTTTTTTCTTCCTTTCTTCCTATTCTCTCTTTCAATTTCGTGTTCTTACACTTTCTCACTTAACCAGCCATCATTTCCTGCATGAAACACTCACTCCACCTCCAGCTAATAATCCAGCAGCTGCTTGGTTGATTTTACACCATTTTATTCCAATTTTACCCTTACATACAACTTATACCTTAAGTATTTCTTCTCTTCTTTTCATCCAATCTTACAACCTCACAAACCAGCCTCTAAAAACATTTCAGCAACCATTTCAAATACATTTTGGTGTCAAAATAATATGTAGAACACGTGTCTAAAGTTTCGTAAAAATCGGAAACCGAAAAGAGGTCGCGGTTCGCTCGGTGCCCTAAACTGAGTCCGAAGCTCGACGATTTTTGCGGAACTAAAACCGTACGACATCGTCGTATAATTGTGGTCCCAGAACTCTTTAAAACATGTCAATAATCATATGTCAAAATATCAAAATCATTTGACTCATATTTGACGCGATTTCGGCATTTTGCGATCGCGCAGGTCCGAAAACCCTAATTAGCTCCGTTTGTGTCTTTCGACGGCAAACGAGCCTATAACATAACTTGATTCTCTTATTCAAATCATTTATCATCAAATATAATTCATATAATCCATAATTAACTTGTAAATCAAATTAAATCATAGTTCATTTTAATGAAAATGCATAAAATTGCCAATTTGATGTCTTCTATGGGTTTATAAACTGTTTTAAGTCAATTTTGCAATGAAAAATGACTTTTGGGTCTGTTTTTTAAATTTTGCAAAATATGAGGACTAAAATGTAATTTTATATATTTTGCACTTAATTGTTAAATTGACATGTTTCATATGTTTTGTATGTTGTTTTGCAATATTTGAATGTTTATGGGCCGAATGACAATTTTTCCCTCCTGGGGGACCTTTTTGTAATTTTCACAAATCTGAGGACTAATTTGTACTTTTTCCATGTTGGCTCTAAATTGTTTATTTTAGGCACTCGGGATTTAATTCGGGGATCAAATCGGGTAGAATGTAAATTTTAGGAATCATTTGTAATTATTTTCTCTGGAATCGGAGAAAGAATATTTTAGAATTAAGGGGTGTTTAATTTTCCGCAATTTATTGCTTTTTGTTATGTGTTTGTATAAACGACTTTATCATCGTTTAGGAACATCGCTAGTCGGTTTTCAAAATAACAGTCTTAACTTTGAATTTTTTGGAAAACTAAAAATGGTTTCAGAGGCCGGTAAATCTGGGCGTTAGTCGAAATGAAATTTCGGCTAACGTACCTTACCCTCTTATTTCAGAATTTTTGGTTCGGATTTTGCCTTATCCAAAATAAAAAACGGAGTCAAACTTTTTCAAGTAAAATTTTGGTTTTTCTAAAAACCGGTTCCCGAAATGGGTGGCGACTCTAAACTGATTTTAAGATCGACCAGTTCGGCATCGCAACCAAAAATGTTTTATCGCCCTTTTCAATCAATTTTCAGACTTTTCGGCCCGAAAGCCGGAAAGAGCCGCGACGATGAAACCGGATCGTAAAAATTTAAACTCAATCCAACGGTGGAATTTAAAGTCAATCCGTAAAAATTTTCACTTTAAAATCATTTAATAACATATTAAAAATAATTAACAAACTCTATTTATCATTTGATAATTATAATTTATCATAATTATAATTATTAAAACCAATAATAATCTTTAATTAAACTATAAAATAAATCAAATCAAAATCATAATTAAAAATTAAAAATCTCTAACAAATATTTAATCTTTAATTTTCAGGCTTAAAACGATCTCAAAATTAATATCTAATGTCAAAAACGGATTCAGGACGTCGCAATTAGGTTGGAAGGGTCAAAATATAATTTATAAAAATTTATGAGTCAAAATATAAATAAACAGAAGTTTTAGGGGCTAAAATATAATTTTTACCAAATATAGGTGTTGGGCGCTATATTCGGCGTCAAAACGCAAGGGATTTTGTGTTTTGGCCACTGCCCTCTTGATCAAAATGCGTCTGTGGCTGCCGTTTTGACCGCGTCCCTCCTTTGGTCAAAACGCAGCTCTGGCGTGCGTTTTGGACCTTCTTCTTCCTTTCTCCCTTATGTTTTTTGCCCAAAAATACAGATTTCCATCCAACTTCCCGACGTCTGTTCTCTATCTTAGGCCCTGTAGGGTCGTAGACCAGTTCTGATACCAACTAAATGTAACACCTCTACTTGTACTCTTACATCATAAAACATGTCATTTTTTGTAACATATTATAATCTCTTTGTCCTGTTAACACGTTTAACATAATCATACATAACCATATCATACATATTATAACATATAACAAAATATGTTATATAATCTCTTTTACTTTTACATCTGTTTATCATGCCTTTCTCATAATTTACATATCATACTCATTCATATATAATTTACATATAACCAAACATGGTTATAACCACCTGTTTATCCAAAGGTAACATAAACATAAGATTTTATATTTACATGCCAAACATATAATTATGCCTTACAAAATAAAGCATAAACCAAAACTATATGCAGCATTTACAAATGATGTGGTGAGAGGGAGAGAGGCCTAGGCTTCAGCTATACTGACTTGAGCATAGACTGGTGAAATGTCAATACTTCACTCAAACTGTAGACCTGAAACATATATTGCGATTTTGATGAGTTGCATACTTATCAAATGTAAACCGATACTATGTAAAGCCGACATATAAAGCAATTTATCATAACATATCAAAAATCAATGAATTCAAGTCATATTCATCATATATATTCATATCTATAGCATAAGATGCAAAATGACATGACTTTCCTTTTTCTTTAGTTGTGATTTATCGACCAAGTGTTGCTCCGAGAATTTCACAGCATAAGGTTCTCTAACTGGATCCAGTGAACATATAAGACCCGGAAAACCGCCGGTCATAGGGATTAGAAGATCAACCTTTCTCTGTAAGATTCGAAGATCACTCTGTAACATATAGGACCTTTGTCAAAACATATAGAAACCGTAAGTTTCTTTTGTGAAATTTGAAAACACTGGCTACGATAGTCACAACGGCCATATTTAAGTCCAATGGAAATACATATATAATATACATTTCATATCATCATATTTCATATAATCATGTGACCGGACTTCTGTACTGGTTTAAACAACATATACATATATCCAAAATCAGATCATATAACTCAACTGGTTGGATTTCAGTACCGACTTAAGAACCACAAACATCGCAATTCATATATCAAATATCTCCAATTGACCGGGCGTCAGTACCGGTTCAAACAGTTCAATATAATCACATAATCTTATTTTCATATATCACAGATGATCGGGTTTCAGTACCGGTCCAAACAGTTCAATATAACATATTTGACAATATCACAAAGTCATCTTTAAACATATAAGTAAGTGGGTTTAACACTTACCTATCTACTGTGAGCTTGGTTGGGCCTCAGGTTGTTTACCCCGTGCCGCTCGAGAATTCGATGCTTTTATAATGCATAACATAACAATAATGTTCAATTAATCAAATCAGAAATCCATATATGCTATGATGCATGATTTAATATTTAATTCTCTAAAATAATGGAGTTTTAAATTTAATCCATTTTATTTTCTATGAATTTAAACTCAATCCGTAAAAATTTCCACTTTAAAATCATTTAATAACATATTAAAAATAGTTAACAAACTCTATTTATCATTTAATAATTATAATTTATCATAATTATAATTATTAATACCAACTATAATCTTTAATTAAACTATAAAATAAATCAAATCAAAATCATAATTAAAAATCTCTAACAAATATTTAATCTTTAATTTTCGGGTTTAAAATT
This sequence comes from Croton setiger, assembly GCA_948099555.1. Classification (NCBI taxonomy): domain Eukaryota; kingdom Viridiplantae; phylum Streptophyta; class Magnoliopsida; order Malpighiales; family Euphorbiaceae; genus Croton; species Croton setiger. The sequence continues at coordinate 4,257 of CANUEY010208164.1, forward strand.
AATTTCTGACGTCAAAAATGGATTCAGGACATCGAAATTAGGATAGAAGAGTCAAAATATAATTTATAAAAGTTTTTGGGTCAAAAATATAAATAAACAAAAGTTTCACGGGGTAAAATGCAATTTTTACCAAATATAGGTCCTGGGCGTGCTATTTGGCGTCAAAACGCAAAGGATTCTGCGTTTTGCCCGCCCTCTGGATCAAAACGCGCTTGTGGCTGCCGTTTTGACCATGTCCCCTCTCTGGTCAAAACGCAGCTCTGACGTGTGTTTTGGACATTCTTCTTCCTTTCTCCCTTCTGTTTTCTGCCCAAAAACACAGATTTCCAGCCAACTTTCCATCGTCCGTTCTCTCTCCTCCGGTGGCTTTCCGACAAGCTACAACCACCGTTCTTTTCCTCTACACTTTCTTTATTTACCCATAAGGCCCAAACTCATCCATGCACGCTCAGTTATCAGATTTTCTCTCTCAAAGTTGGCTCCTCACACTGGTTCAAAACCTAGAATATTTTCTCTCACTACTGTTTTCTCCTTCTCCCTCACTTCCCAGTCATTTCCTTCACTTCCTATCACCTCTAACCTCTTCCTACAAGGAACACTTTGAAGGGGTTGGATCAAAGCTTTTTTCTCTCTTTTCTCTTTTCTCTTTCCTTTCTTTCTCGTTTCTCCCTTTCTCTCTTCGTTTCTAGTTCCCTTCATTTTCTCTCTGTTTTTTCTGTATTCCACCCACCTCTTCACCCTTTTCCCTTCATATTACAAGTCCCCATACAGCCACTTTATAGCAGCTACTCCCATCTTGCCCAAAATATTTATTTCCTTTTTTTCTTACTTAACCTTAAAGCTTCCTTCTTTCTTTACTTCCCCTTCTCAATTCTGCTAATTCCAGTCCAATTAACACATACTAGCACCCATTTTAAAATGATTTTGGTGTCAAAATAATAGGTGTAATACGTGTCTGAAGTTTCGTAAAACTCAGAATCTGAAAATTATTCGCGGTTCGGTCAGTTCACTAATCTACTTCAAAACCTCGACGATTTTCGTGGAACCGAAACCGTATGACGTCGTCGCAAAATTAGGGTTCCAAAACTCTTAAAATCATATTAATAACATATAATAAAATCTCAAAATCATTTACTTTATATTTTACGCATTTCCGACATTTTTCGGTCGCGCGAAAAATGCACGTAAGAAACATATTCACTTCATGCATTATCATATTCAAATAAAATATTCCATTTTATATGATGCAGTTTAAATAAAAATGCACGTAATGCATGTAATGACGTCAGTAACGACATAGGTTTGGATTTGGGGTGTCACAGGTTGATAAAAGGGGATTTGAATAATTTAGGAAAGAATCCTAACAATAGTAAACAAGAATTCTATTTGAATTAAGCAAACAATCTGAATGAACTCTATACGAAATCATATGAGAAGAACAATAATTGAAGAATACAAATATTATAGATTTAAAAGACTTAAAATAGCACATAAATAGATTAGGGAATAAAAAGAAGGATTTAGGAAATTTGTAGATATATAATGCCAAAAGTAAGTAACTAAATCTAGATAGGATATACAAACTAGAGCGTAAAGTTATTTAGCATTTATCATAATATAAGACATAAAAGGAGGATAACAATAACAAGTATGATGAAGTAAAATAAAGATAAAGTTAATAATAACCGGTTAGAAGGTTACATGGATTAATTATGAAGAGTAGCTAATAATATTTAACTTAGCATAAAATATGATCAATTAATCCAATGTGAATAGTAAGACGACTATGAGTTAGGAAGATTAAGAAGCATCACAGATAATTTAAGTTAGAACAAGTAAAATAATCTTAGTAATATCGCCTTAGACCAACAAAATTTATAACCTGATAATACATAATAAATACAAAAACATTAAGCAATTACAACCTAAAGTTAGAAGATCCTGTTACATAAATATTCATACGTCTTTGGATCACATCTAAAATTCATCTAGTAAAGCTAGAATGTACCTGATAAATCATACTCAGATAACCTAAGGTAGAGACAAGATAATCAGAGTTATAAAAAAGGCTAAACAATGGTTAAGCATAATTAAGAATTATAATAGACATATTATCTAAATATGTCTTCATAAAGACACGTATCTATATAAAACATAAGGTTCAATTTACAAAAGATAATTTGATCAGGGAGTAAGATATTATTACATAGAGTGATTGGTGTTGTTATTGATTGATACATTCATAAAGTGTGTAAGCATGAATGAAATAGGTAATAGTGTATGTTTATGAATGTGTGCGGTCATGCTCATATTGTTATGTGTATTAAAGTTAAAGTATCTAATAAGTTATATATTAAACATGTTTAGTTGTCTAAGCACATAGGGTTTTGGAGCAATGAGAAAGCTAAATCATGAAGGACATCAAAGTAGCACATCAATAAACGAGCAAACTAGCATATGGTGATGACGTTGTATATTTGTTAATGACATGTACTGTAGTAAGTAAATATTATATATAACTAGACATTCACATATTATAAATAGATATTATGTATGTAATTAAATAGTACATTAAATTTTTTATATAAAAAGAAAAATTTATTATTCAAATTATTATATTATGTTAATTACAACTCATCAACCAGTTATAACATTTGAGATCGATTCATTCATGATTTGTTAGTGGACTAGAAGGGAAGTTACAATTTTTTCAAAGAGAAGTTTCTAGTTTTACAGAACATTAGTTGAGGCGTTAGCCCTCCAGCAATGTGTAATCTTTGCTGTTGAGTTCTTACCCTTTAATCGGTGCATTTTTTTTATATTCTTTATAGGTTGTCCAATCCATTTCTGGTTTTATATTTGGATAATTCTGAACTTGAGTTTGATTCCTCAAGATTGCAAAAGTTTGTTAGACTCTAGGATTGATATCTCGATTCACTGGATTAGACGGCACGCTGTTTTAGCCACTCATACTCTAGCTAGATCTTCTCTTTCTTTTGAACAAGGGGTATGGGATGAAGTCCATCACTATCTTGCAAATTTCTATTTATACAATCTTTGGCTTTAGCCTTAAAAAAAAAAAAAAAAGTAAATGATGGTTAATTAAATTAATTAAAGCATAAAAAAATTAGTTTAAAAGAGAAAATAAAATGAAACAGGGGTAGTGTAGTCATAAAAGGAAAAAAAAAAAAAGATTGTCGTTATCGGTAGTGTCGTGATCAAGAGCTTTTCTGACAAATCGCGCCACACAAACGCCCCTCTCCGATGCTAATCTTCTTCCTCCCATATAAATACAACTCACTCACTCACTCTCACTTGCACATCGTTATTATCTGTGTAGCATGTGACTTCTCCCGTTGCCCTTTCTCTCTGTTCTGTACTTCCTTTCTTCTCTGTCTCTGCAATGTCTGCTACTGCTCGTCTTTGCTCTCAGGTTCGTTTAGATCTCCTTTTTCTTCTTCTTTTCGCTTCCGAACTTCAATTTCCACTTCAACTTTTTAAATTTCGTTAATTTCCTTCTTACAATGAGACATTGTTATTTTTTCTCAGTTTCTCTCCATTTTCTCGGCAAGCAAACAATTTTTTATGCTTTCTTATAGATGTATTGATTTCAATATGCTTATTTTGTTGTTACTAAGTAGGATTTGATTTTGATTCCAGGAAATTCCAGTGATTGTTGATGGAAGTCAGGATCTACCTGTTGTTAGTTCATGTTTCCAGTTAGTAAAGCCAGGTCTCGAGGAGGTTAATCGGCATTCTACTCTAGGTAATTATGCTTTGGACTAAGTTACTGGATTCAGTTCCTCCTCACCCGTTATTGTGCATTGGTGGCTAATCAAACTTCTTTTCTGTTGTTGTAGATGTTCTACCTCTAATTTTTGAGGAGGCTGCTTTTCCAATGGAAGAAGAAGTCTCCTTTCAGACTGCTCATGTAAGTTCATTGTTACTGTTTTTGACATAATCAGTGTTTTTCTTTTTTTTTTTTTTTAGTTTTGAATGGGATTTGGAAGTTCATTTCGCTTGATAATTGCTTTTAAAGAGAGCAATTCATTTTCCTCCCGTTTCAGCTCTTTTTCTTGTTGACATTTGAGTTATTTTGTTAATGCATTAGGCCTTGTTATTTACTTTCTCTTATTTGTACTGTATCTCCCAAAGGAAGCGGTGGGGTTCTAATTTTCTGAGGGCAGATAAGCAAATACTTTGTGAATTAAACACCCAGATGGCCCCGCACCACTAATTTTCTTATGCACAAAAGCACAGATCTGCAAAAGCATGCATTGATTTCATTTCTTCACTTTTCAATTTTCAAGCCTGCACTTCTTTCTCTCTCTTTAAGTTTTTGATGTCTCTTCGCACGTTTTTCAACTGGAGTATTGACTTTCTCAGGAGTATTATTGTTTGATGGTAGTGTATTATTGTTCTGGTTGTGGATCGGTAATGGCTGTTAATTAATCCAAAATATATATATATTTTTTTTTTAATAAAAAAATCACATCTTTTCAATTAATAGTAATCGCTAATAGTACCTCATCATCTTGTCCTGCTGGACATGTGAGTTATCCTACTGAGCAATCATAAATAGTGGAGTTAATGTGTCAGGAACTTTCCATACATGGTCACCTGTTAGGTAATTATTGCAAGTATCTAGCAACAGTATAGTGGTGGTGGAGGAAGCCAATTTATTTTATTTTGCAAACTGTTGCTTTCCTTTTCAAGATTCCAACTGGTGATGGTGGTGGTCCTGTAAAAATGACCGAATGGTAACACATTGCAAGAATATGGTCCATCCTATACATTTGTCGTAACAGTTTTCTGCTGTTGTACATGGTAAAGTAATTATGTGATAAAACTCTCACAAACCCTGTTCCTTTATCACGGGTTCATAAATCCTTCCCTCTACATTTATTTTGTGGCATAATCATTTCTGTTTCCGAGTTCCTGTTTGATTTTAGTAAACTTCTAGAATTTCTCATTCCGGATCAATCCCCCAAAAGCGTTCATCCTATATAAGATGCTCTATTAGATCTGACCTCACTGTGCAGCATAAGGGAAATATATTCGGCATTTATGGTCTGTGGTATTTTTCCCCGCATGTTCTTCTGTTCTATTTTTATTTTTGTTGCTACTGTCTATTAGAACTTCTTTATATTCTCATCTCAGGAAAGCCATTTTTTAATGATGGTCAATTTAGGGGTTGTTGTGAAGCTTCCCATCCGTATTCAATGAAACAGAACACTCTTGGAAACTTCCTTGCAACCCTTATAACATGACCACCATTAAACAATGGCTTTCATGAATCATCTCTCTCTCTCTCTCTCACCCCCACAAGATCATGACAGGTCACAATCAATATTTCACTCTGCATTCTCTTTCTAAAATTGCTTTCAATGGTTTGTTTGGTCATCGGAATTCATTTTTTGGGCTGTCCTTTATTATTTTCCACCTTGGCAATGCATTACGCATAGTAAATATGAAAATACTGTTCCTTTGGCGAAAATTTTAATTCCATATGGGGATTTAACAAAAAAAAAAAAAAAAAATTCAAGGTAGTCAATGGAGATATCCATATGCGATGGCAATATGATATTATAATGCTATAGAATCACAGGTTATGCAGTATAGTTCACAAAGCAATCATAGTCATAAACGGTCTAGCACTGTGGTAAACAATAACCATAGTATAATGCATTTATTCACGTGTGCATGTTTTCTGATTTTTCCTGCTTTTCCCTTTTTGCAGGGCCAAAATGTCTGTGGTCTTTCCATGTTGTCTGAGGAAGACAAAACCAATTCAAAATGTGCATCACAGCTTGCTGTCTTAAGCTTTGTAGAACTTCCTGTTTCACCAAAGAAACAGATGTGCTTAGATACTCAATTGAATTGCCAAAACTTCATTGGATTACAAATGGAAAGTGCGGAGACTTATTCACCGTGCATTGTGGATATAAACATTGATATGAAAAATTTTGAAAAACCTATTGAAACTGTTGGAAGTATTAAAAGTGAAAGTCTAATAACTGTAAGTCCCTTCTCTTATTATATAAATAACTCCTTTGAAAAGTACATACACCTGAAAGCAACCGTAAGCAACAACATCAGAAATATGATCTGGAAATGTTTTGTTTGATGGTAATGCTTAGTTATTTCATCTTAAGATTGCAGCTTATATATTTTCTTTTGTCGTGCTTGTAACTATAATGGCATTGCTTCATTTGTAGGGGGTGCTGCAGAGACAAGCAAGCCTAAAAACTTGTGGAAGATTCATGCAACTATTTTCAAATCCTGGCTCGAGTTTACTGAAGTTTATTTCTAAAGGTGCATATTTAGAATCTCTATTATCATTATTATTATTATGATTATTATTATATTCTTTTTATTTTTTTGCTAATTTGCATACTGTTTTGATGAATGCTTGCTAACAAGAAGTCTAATCTTCAATGCTGAATTTTCATTATAATTTGTCAACTATGTGCACTTTGGAGAGCTGTATGCTTCATTTTCAGCATTATTCCTGCATTTTCCTATATTCATAGGGTAGCTAATTAGCAGTATCAAAAACATGATTTTGGAAGCTTTTATTTTTGCTCTCAACTTTTTTTTTTTTTTTTTTTGGATCTTATATTATATATAGGTAAATCATATTTACATGATTATAAATACTGAAACCAAAATCCTTTTGGCGATTTTGTTACAGAGAAATCATTCAATGAGAGGGTTCATGATATACCAAATAACAGATGGAGAAAATATAAGCGCGCTGCATCATTTGATTCAAGAAATGTGGTTCTTCTCTTCTCAATTATGTAAGTTGTTTCCAACAGGCACATTAGAGACAACTAAATGCGCTAGCTTAGATCCTTAACCATCTTTATATTTTGTCTGAAGGTGCTATTTCTGCAATCAGCCTAATGTGTCTGTTAATTGAGCTAGGTTTTTAGTCAAACAACATATTTTATGTAATTTGATAGGAATTCAAATTTCAAAGTAGGATTGGATCTTTAACGTTACTTGCCGGTGTAACCGTAGGAATCATCAAGGAAAGAAAAGATATAACGTGTTCTGTGGTTTGTAGGAAGTAGAAACTACCCGGCAATGGTATTTAATAAATGGAGCAGCAAGTGGTGAAAACTAGTTATTGATTTGTTGATTTATGATATTAACTGTGTTATGTTTTGATCCAGGTCAAGTTTGGGAACTCTGATATTGATTTATCTAACGCTGAGAGTTAGGCAGACTGCTGAAGGTTTTGTTAATGTATAACTTCATTCTGCCTTCTGAAGGTGATGTTACGTAGTACTGATGCTAAAAGTGTTTTTTTTTTTTTTTCCGATCCCTTCAATTTTTTACGTTTATTTTCCCCTCTGTATATATAAATTTGTGATTGAATCCCACTTTTAGCTGATGCTATGGGGCATGTAATAGTTAAACTACTTGTAATTTGCAGAAAGTAGTAGCCTTAATTTCTTCCCTGAGCGTTAAAATATAGTACTATGCATTTTATGATACAATCAAATTACTTTCATAGTCGTGTTAGCAACTTAGCTTTTCCCTAAGTTTCAATTTTTCAAATGAATTTCACAATACTGAGGAGGGACTCTTGAACTATAAACCGCGTCTTTTTTTTTTTTTTTTTTGAACAACCTGAAGGGAACGTAATTTTATTACTAAGAAAGTGCCCAAGCCTCGAACACACCTGAGATTCACGACTAGCATTGGACAAAGATGAGCAGCAAAACCGGCATCACTTCGCTAATTTAAAGAGCAATATCAGCAACAATAAAAAACACAACACACAAACATAAATTATTTATGGGTTCCTGAGGTTTTGACTAATATACTCTTGGTCTCTCTATTTTGGAAATTGTATCATCGGTTCTCTCAAATTTAAAAAATTATACTATTAGATCATTCCGTCCAAAAAAACCGTTAGTCAACGATTTTTTTTTTTTCAAAATGACAAAACTACCATTTGATTTATTTGAATCGAATCGGAGCGGTTTGATTCAAACTCCATTTCCCTCGTCGTTTTGGTCATGCTAAAAACAAAAAAAATAAATAAAGGAAAGAAGAAAGAAATCAGTGCAAACTGAAAATGGGGAAACAGAAGAACGAAAATGAGAAAAAGGAGAGGAAGATGAAAGCTGAAAGAGGAACACAGAAATTAAAGCAGTGGATGCAACCATCAAAAATTACAGAAAAGAAATGGCAATACATGATTTCAAACATCAAAATGCTTATCAAATTCCAGATTTTCAATCTGGTTCCCAAACAATTTGATCCATATTCAAACGAAAATAAAAATAAAACAAAGAACTGAAATCAGAACAGAAAAGAACCTCAAATCGTAGTTCAATTTTTTATTGAAATTATTCCGGAATCTTTACAGCTTGAATATTATTGTTTACAACGATTTCCAAATCAAAAATCCCCTAATTCTATTTTTTCCCAATTTACAAAAAGTAAAATTCCTAAACTAAAGCCCCCAATTTATAACAGGAACCCTAAATTGGGATTTCTCCTAATTCATACAAGCAGAAAACCCTAGAAAACTTAAATGAAGAAGATGGTGGTGGCGGCGTTCTCTCTTTTCGTCTTCCGTTTGCTTACGAGTTTTGCTTCCTTTTGTCTTTCAACCAAACTGAAACAAATCGAAATCCATCCATAATCATCATCTTCATCACCAAAGCCTTCAAAACGCAAAGGGCAGAGTAAGTCCAGTAGTTTCGGGAACAAAACACCAGACCTAAAGCAACGGGACAAAAAAAAAATCAATGGAACATGGAATTTGAACAGACATGGATTTCAAATTGATTTCAAATTTCATGATTTGATTTAGCGTTTTCGTTTTCGTGTGAAAAAATTTCAAATCTATATGTGAAAAAATGGATTGTGAAAAAAAAAAAAAGAAGAATAAAGAAGGAAGAAGAAGAAGAAAGAAAGAAAGAAGAAAGAAGAAAGAAGAAAGAAGAAGAAGAAAGAAGAAAGAAGAAGAAGAAGAAGGAGGCGGCTGGAAAATGAAAAGGTTTAGGATTAGGTTTAATATGTAAAAGGGTAAAAATGTCATTTTCAATCAATTTAACAGAAACTTAACGTCTATTCTGGACGGAATGACTTGATAGTATAATATTTCAAATTTGAGGGACCCGATGATACAATTTCCAAAATAGAGGGACCTTAGAGTATATTAGACAAAATCTCAGGGACCTATAAATAATTTACCCTATAAACAATAACCTAATCTCCTAAAAAACCAAAAGAAAACATAAAGACCTAAACTAAAAAACACAGCTAATAGAAAACAAAACCAGAAAAACAAATATTAAAAAAAGAGTTGAGAAAATGAAATTTTCGCCGCCGCCGCCTAATAAAACACAGCCATAAGTGTGCTACACTTCCACCAGCCGACGACACCTCCTCCCAACTGCGCATAGGACCTTGAGTTGGCCGAACCACTTGTCCCGCCATGATCACCAACCAAAGACCCTTGGAAAACCGCAACAAAACAGAAATTGAAGGAAGTGAAAGTGTGACACCCCAAACCAAACCCTACGTCAAATCGACGTCATTTTATGCATTTTCATCAAAATGCACCATGATATTATGTGATTAATAAGTTAAATATAAATTATATGAATTATATTTGATGATAAATGATTTGAATAAGAGAAACAAGCTATGTTATAGGCTCGTTTGCCGTCGAACGACACAAACGGAGCTAATTAGAGTTTTCGGACCTACGCGATCGGAAAATGCCGAAAACACGTCAAATCTAAATCAAATGACTTTGATATTTTGAGATATTATTATTAATATGATTTAAAGTGTTTTGGAACCAAAATTATACGACGACGTCGTAGGGTTTTAGTTTCGCAAAAATCGTCGAGCTTCGGACTTGGTTTAAGGCACCGACCGAACCGCGATAAATTTTCGGATTCCGATTTTTACGAAATTTCATACACGTGTTATACTATTATTTTGACACCAAAAAAAATTTTTAAGTAGATGTTGTCATGATTTAGGGGCTGGAATTAAAGAGAATTGGAAGAGGATGAAGTAAATAAAAGTATATACATATATTTACTTAAGAATAAGTATGTTTATGTTAGATATTTTGGCAAAATGAACCAAGCAAGCAGCTGCAAGCTGTATATAGATGTGGGCACGTCTGGAGACATAATTTAAGAGGTGGAAAAGGTGGTTTAAGGTTAGGTTGATGAGAGAAGAAAGAAAAGAAAGAGAAGAAAGGAAA
>CANUEY010208258.1:0-14149 GCA_948099555.1 Croton setiger
AGGATGACAGAACTAACGCTGTCAGTTGCTCCAAGAGAAACGTGGAATCATGTAAAGGCAATTTAAATAAGCAATAATATCATAAATGCATAAGGTTAAACAGAACCTGTCATAGGCACTCATCTTTCAGAACTCCTCATAGCCAAATAATCACAGATACTCTCAGCTTTGTTACTTTATATATCCATATAAGTCATTACACAATCATATACAAGTTAAATATAGCATATAAACCAAACGCGTAATTCGGTTATCATCTCTCAGCAAAACATGATTCCAGATCATATATATATATATATATATATATATATATATATATATATATATATATATATATCATAAATATTCATTCTCTGTAGCATGCTATGCATTATGACATGTCTCTATGTTCTTTAGTTGTGATTTATCGACCCAGTGTTGCCCCGGGAATTTCACCTCTGTCGGTTCTCTAGCTGGATCCAGCAAATGAGGAAGACGGAATAAACATCGGCCAATCCTCTCTCTATAAGATTCGAAGATCATCTCTATAAGATCCAAAGAATCTCTGTAAGATCCGAAGATCATCTTTGTAACATATAGGACCCATAGGTCTTTCTATATCATATAAGCCCGTAAGCCTCTCTATAAAAACCCGTAGGTTTTCTCTGGTGAAAATTGCAAACACTGGCTTCGATAATCACAACGCCAGTAATTAAGTTTTGTGGAAATGCATTTATGCAATATACATTTCATAGCAATATCTCTCATATAATCATGTAGTTGGGCTTCAATACCGGTGAAAGAAACATATATATATATATATCTCTATATCAGGTCAAATAACTCGATTGGTCAGATTTCAGTACCGACTCAGGAACCACAAACAATACATTTCATATATCATATATCTCTGGTTGACCGGGCTTCATTACCGGTCCAAACAAATCAATATAACTATAACAATTCACTTTTCATATATCACAGTTGACCGAGCTTTAAAACCAGTCCAAACCATTCAATAAAACATACCATCTCTTTTCCATATAGGATAGATGACCGGACTTCAATACTGGTCCAAACAGTTCATATATAGCATATATAGCAATATCACATGTCAATTCTCTAAGTAAGTGGTTTAACACTTACCGTACTGCTGTGGCTCGATTGGGTCTCGGGTAATTCACCCCGCCCTGCTCGAGGACTCGACGCTCCTATAATGCATAACATAGCAACCATGTTCAATAATCAAATCAGGACTCCATATAAGCTATGTTGCATGCTTTAATATTTAATTCTCTAATTTAATTGAGTTTTATTTTCAATCCATATAATTTTCTGTAATTTAAAACTCAATCTCTGCTTTAAAATCATTTAATATCATAATAAAAATAATTAACAATCTCTATTTATCATATAATAATTATAATTAATCATAATTATAATTAGTAAAACCATTTATAAACTTTAAATAAACTCTTCAATACTTTAAAATCAATTCATAATAAAAAATCTTTAATTAAATATTTAAATCTCTATTTAAATATTTAATTCTCTAATTTCGGGCTCAAAACAATCTCCAAATAAATTTCTGACGTCAAAAATGGATTCAGGACGTCAAAATTAGGCTAGAAGGGTTATCACATAATAGTCTTTGGGTCAAAAATATAAACATTTATAAATTTGGGGGCCAATCTGTAATTAAAAATCTTTGCAAAATTGCCCAGAAAGGCTAAAATGTAATGCGGCAGGAACTTTAGGGGCTAAAACAGAATTTTACCAAACATCAGGTGCCAGGCGCGCTATTTGGCTCAAAACGTAGGCTTCCCTGCCGTTTTGGTCGCTGGAGTTAATTCCCAAAACGCGGCCCATCTGTATGTTTTTGGCGCGCCTCCTAAGATCAAAACGGCACAAACTCCTGTCGTTTTGATTGTCTTCCTCCTCTCCCCAGCTACTGTTCCAGCCTAAAACTCAGTCTCTCAAGCCAACTTCCAGGCGACCATACGTCCACCTCCGGCCACCTTCCGGCAAGCTACGACCACATTTCTCTTCCCCTGCACACCATTTAGCTAACCATCGGAGCCAAATTCCAAAAACCTCTCTAGATTGAAAGATATAAACACCCAAAGTTGGCTTCCCACACTGATTTTTACCCAGAACCAGAAACTGCCTGTTTTTCTCTCAACTTCCGACAGTCGTTACGACCACCTCCGGCGGTTTTCCGGTGAACTAAAACTATGAATCTCTTCTCCTACATACTCTCTACAATTCTATCGAAGCCAAAACTTCCCATGCACTCTCAATCACAAAATACGAAGGCTCAAAGTAGCCTTCGTGAACACTGCCTCTAAACCCAGAATTTGCCCAAATTTCGTTTTTCACCTCTCTTTCACAAACCAGCCTATCTCTTCCCTTTCTAGCAACTCTAATCAATCATAAACCATCCCAGAAGAAATTTAAACACAAAGGATTAAAGCCATAACACGGATTTCTTATATCTCTCTTTCTTTCTCTCTTTTTCTCTTTCTTTCTCCCTTTTCTCTCTTCTCTCACGTTTCTTTCTCTTTCTCTCCAAACCAAACTCACTCTACCCCTTCCACCTCTTCATTACATTCACCACAGCTTGTCAGCAACTCACAATTCCAGCAGCTCCTTCATTTTGCATAAAATCATTATTTTATCCTCTTTATTACTTAACCATAATATTAACATATTTTCTCTTCTCCTCTTTTATATTTTCCTCTAATTACAGCCTCTAATGAAGTCCAGCACAAGCTTAAAATTCATTTTGGGTGTCAAAATAAATAGTATAACACGTGTATGAAATTTCACAAAAATCGGAATCCGAAAATTTGTTGCGGTTCGATCGGTGCCCTAAACCGAGCTGAAACCTCGACGATTTTCACGGAACTGTAACCGTTCAACGTCGTCATATAATTTTGGTCCCAAAAGTATTTAAATCACTTTCTTAAACATATAAAATCATATGGTTCATATTTTACGCGATTTCGGCATTTTCCGATCGCGCGGGTCCAAAAACCCTAATTAGCTCCGTTTGTGTCTTTCGACGGCAAACGAGCCTATAACATAGTTTATAACTCTTATTCAAATCATATATTATCATATTCAAAACATATCCAAATCATTTACTTTAAAGTATTGTGCTTTTGCGACATTTTTCGGTCGCGCAAGCCAAAACCCTAATTGGCTCCGTTTATATCTTTCGACGATAAACGAACTTAAAACATATTTTGTTTAACATCTCTAATTCAATATATTTCCATTTTCAAATCATTTAATTCATTTTCATGTCATATATCATATCAAACTATAATGCATTTTAATCAAAAATGCACAAAATACATGTAATGACGTCAAAATGACGTAGGACTTAGGTCGGGGGTGTCACATCACTACTAATTTATTTTTTTAGAGTCGCCACTTAATTTATTTTTTATTTAGGTCAAATTAATAAAAACCTATTAAATGACTTCAAATTTTAATAAACCAAATTGATGAATTAGCCCAATTAATTAGACACTTGTCGACGAACCCAATGAGGATTCGGAGACCACATTTTAGACTTAAATCGAGACCATGAATGCAGGTTTAATGAAATGACCCAATCAAAAAGAAAAATATGGGAGTAGAAGAAGAAGACTAAAACAAGGAGTTTTGAATTTTTAAACCTACTACTTGAGGTGATGCCTACATATTCCCTTTTCTATGGGAAGTCAAGGCCAATGTAGTTCAAATGCCTGATTAAAGGCGAGAAGAAGAATGTATTAATGCATGAAGTGTGTATTGTGTGTTTAGAAAAAATGTTGGCCCTTGACCAAAAATTGAATATTTGGCTACTTAGCAGAAAAAGAAAAGTTAGGCACTTAGTGCCAAAAGAAATTATAGGAATGATTAATTGAAATTGAGAAAGAAGCTCACCAGACTTAACTGACGATTGCTGCGAAGCTTTAGGTTGATGAACTCCTTAAAAACTCTTAAAAATTCTCCAAAAGCTTAGGAATTTTCCTTAAAACTAAGTTCTTCGCTTGAACTTGCTATAGTAATGATAATATTTGTGAATCAAAATTTTTGTCACTAAAAATGGTGAAATTGAGGCCTATTTGTAGGCAAAAGTCCCTTTCCAGCCCTTTGCGGACCACTACGGATAGCTCGACAAAAAGCGGCGATTGGCCAGTGCTGGAGCTGTGCGGGCGCTAAACTTGATGGTAGGCATGCACTGGCAAAGGCAACAGGCTGGTGCCAATGAGGGCGAAAAGTGGGCGTCAGGGAGGACACACGCAGTAGCAAAGGGCGGCAAGCCGACGCCGCAAAGGACGACAGACTTGCCCGACAAAGGGTGATAGGTTGCACGACTTGGACAGCTGGTAGTTTGACTTAGGATTTTTCTATTTAAACAACATTTCCTGCTTCTTTGTGATCTTTTAGGCTTCTTCAACCCCATATTAATGATCATAAGAATTTCTCAGACATTTCAAATATAATTAAGGCATACTTCTGATACAGTTTGCGAGTGACTTCCGATTCGGTTTGACTATTTGCAATCCAAAAAAATTGTCTTCTTGAGCCTCATCACAGCGACCAGTCTTGGACCGGCAAATAACATAAAAGATAGATTTGTTGAAAACGATGTTTAAGGAAGGAAAACAAATCTAGTCATGATATTAAGTCGACTAGTCGGGGTTCTTTCTTGTTTCCATTGACTTATGATGGTCAAATGACAATTTTAAATGTATATTTAGAATACTCTCATCAAGATCATTTTATTCACACTAACCACAACTAGATATATTGTAAATCTCAATTATGTCTTTAAAATCATCATCCGATCACCACAAGTTGATGGAAACAAGTTGGAAGGAACCCAACTACTTGGCCCAATATTATAACCTGGTTCCTTCGCTCTCCATTTTCAATGAATCTAGCTTTCATGTTCTTTGCTACTCCAAGATTGGTCCCTTGGTGGTCTTCGTTAGATGATGGTGAAGTGGTTTGTGTTGGTTATGAGCTTTTATATATTTTTAATGAAAATTTATATTTTTATGTTAAAAAAATTAAAATAATAATTTGGAAAAAAATATTAGCAGAAAAATTGAATTACCCCACATACCCGACTAGCAGAGGCAGTTCAAAAATGGAAATTGAGTTTTGGGTCGAAAATTGTCAATTTAGTCCAAGTTTGAGGGTTAAAGATGAAATGATAATTAAAAAATTCATTTAGATCCCTATTGGAGGTTGAAAAATTATAATTTATGTCTAAAAGAATTACCAGTGAAAGAAAATTAAAGTTCAGACCCCTTTCAGTTATAAATTAAAGTTCATAACCATTCTGATTATATTGCCCAATGTGGAGGACTTTGGGTGAAAATTACATCAATTATTCATTCATAAGAGACATGTTTTAATATCTATGGAATAGTTATTGGAACTTGGAAGGAAACATGTAATATTAAGAACTAAGTCTTGGGTTTGGGATTTTGAAGTTAAGCTTCTATGGTTATAAGAACCCTAAAAAGCCCAAAGTACCGGAAACAACTTCCCTTCAATTTCACTTAAAATTTGTTCACCAACCGTTACATCCGAGCCGTACACGTTAGCTAAAGACCCCACCGGAAACATTCATCAGCGACGGCAGAGATCGTTGCAAACGAGGTGTGGGTCTCATTTTGTAATAATATAGTAATGATAATAAACTAATAACTCTTCTAAACTTAAAAACCCTTAAACTCAAAAAAAGGAAAAAAAAAAAAAAAAAGAAAAAAACGCCTCCCTTTAAATAGTTCACTTATCAACCATTTCCTTCCTTTCCAGCCTCTCCCACTCTTCTGTCTCTCCTTCTGCATAAGGAGAGGAACAAATTAAACAACTCAAAACAGAAGAACAATCCGATAGGGGAGGAGAGGATTACATTTATCAGATCAGTTTAAGATGCAGCAAGCCAACGGTCATGATCTGAATTCTGCATCTACACAGCAACAACAGCCGCCCCAGCAGCAGCAGCAGCAATGGGTCCCACATATGCACCACCAGCAGCAGCCTCAATGGATGGCCGCTGCTGCTGTGCCATATCCAGCGGCGGCTATGGTTATGATGCAGCAGCAGATGATGATGTATCCACAGCAGCAGCATCATTACATGGCTTATTATCAGCAGCAGCAACAACAATATCAAAAACAACCGCACTATAAAAACTACCAATACAAGCAGCAACAGCAGCAGCACGGGGCGCCGGAGGATGCGAAGACTATATGGGTCGGTGACTTGCTTAATTGGATGGATGAGCCATATCTACATAGTTGTTTCTCTCATACAGGCGAGGTATACCCAAAAAGCACATTCATTTAGGATTTCTAAAATTTTATTTCTTTTTTAGTTCTAATGTTATGATAATGTTATTTAAGTCAATCTTTGATGGTTTTTTTTTTCTTTTTTTTTTTCAAATTGAGTTTTCCAGTTATTTATTTTTAATTGAGATTTTGAACCCTTGTTGGTCACTTTGTGGCAAGATCTGTAGTGAAGAGATACTGTTATTCAAGATATTTGTATTTTAATACTTAGTTGCTTTCTGCTTGTTGAATTTTAGTTGATACGTGATTTAGAGTATTATTGTGGAAGGAGGGGGGATTCTACCTTATATTTGTTAGATTTACTTCTTTTATTTGTTGCTCTGTAAAAACTGTAATGGAACTGAAATTTATTGAATTATCACAGATAATAGTCATTCATTAGCGTGCACGTTAAACGTTTGACGCTTGAGTGATTATTGAACTGTTAATTTTTTTAGGGCGTATTTGGGTTATTGAAAACTGAAATATCTATATGTTTGAGATGCTTCATTAAAATGTTTGTGGATCTGTTGAAGTGTTCCAATATCTGAAATATTGAAAACAAAATCAAAGGCTTTCAATACTGTTGTATGTTGGGTTATTCAAGATTCATTTATTGTTTATGCTTTTCTACTTCTTGGATTCAAATATACACTTTGGTAATGCTCTTTTTGGCTGGTGTGAATGAGAAAAGATGTTTATCTTCACAGACAATTGATAGTTAGTTTCACTTCTTGGTAAAGCTAGAAATCCCAGCAATCAATAATATGTCTCTTGCAAACCCTGTCTAGTTATCCTTCTGATTCTTATTGCGGGTTTAATTGCACCTGCAGGTTTCCACTGTCAAAATTATACGAAATAAGCAAACTGGTCAGCCAGAAGGGTATGGATTTGTCGAGTTCCATTCACATGCAACAGCTGAGAAAGTCTTGCAGAACTATAATGGCTCGGTGATGCCAAATACTGATCAGCCCTTCCGCCTCAATTGGGCAAGTTTTGCGGGTGATAGGCGATCAGAATCTGGTTCTGATCTGTCCATATTTGTTGGAGACTTGGCTGCAGACGTGAATGATTCTATGTTGCAGGAAACCTTTGCTAGTAAATACCCATCTGTCAAGGGAGCAAAAGTTGTCACTGATCTAAATACTGGCCGCTCAAAAGGTTATGGTTTTGTGAGATTTGGTGATGAAAGTGAGAGGTCAAGGGCCATGACGGAGATGAATGGTGTTTATTGCTCTAGTAGAGCAATGCGCATAGGTATTGCTACTCCCAAGAAGTCATCTGCATTTCAACAACAGTATTCGTCACAAGGTAAATCATTACTCTTCCTACATAAATCTACTAATTTTATTCATTCTCAATTCTTGATCTTATTGAGAATCGTTTGCCTATCTGCATAACTGCAATTTTTCACCTAGAAGATGAGTTATTGTTCTAGAGCAAAATATCCTTTTTTGGTAGATTCTCCCACCTTACTCAGTGCCTTCTGCTCTTCTGTTTATGCTAAATTTTCATTATCCTTTGTCAGGACAAAGGAGGATCTTATTTCAACCAATTATGAAAAGAAATTCAAAAATCTATCTTAAGTAATTTCTTGCATTTCATTTCATGCATGCTGGGGTTCTTGCATTCCGTTTCATGCATGCGCAGTTTCTTGCATTTCATTCATGCCTTTGGGGGGGGGGGGTTGTCAATTTGGCGGTTCTTGCATGTTTATGCGTTTTTTGCAACATTCACAAAGATTTGTCCATGGCGTGGGTTCTGAAGTTGCTTGAAGGACACTGAAATCCCCTAAAGCATTCTACATTTGGGTGCTGACCATGAACAGGGTGTAAATTACCTTGCATGCACTAACACCAATGAACTTTTACACTAACAAATATTAATGTCTATAGATAGTCTTCTTCTTTGTCACTGTAATGTTAATCATCCCTTATTACCATTTAAATTGGTCATTTGCGGTTGGATTTTCATAAAATGACCTACATACTCTTATTTATATTAGTTTGGGTTTTTCTGAGCACTTTGTGACTGGTGTAAATTGCCTCACTTCAACTATTTTGGCATAATCACAGTTACCACACCTGCTGTTGGATAGCAGATGATGTCCCCCTTCAAAATTATCTTAATATTGCAGATCTCAATGGTGGATAAGTGCTGGGTGTCTAAGGATATAATGATTGGGATGCAGAATTAGGAGGCTTTCTTTTTTGATGTTTTTTATGTCTTCACTATAGTCAGGATTGAGCAGACTCACCGTTTGCCACTTTTCTTGATTATTATTTTCAAATCCTACTCTTTAACTGTGGTCTCACACTGTTTCAATTTTACGCTTATCTTGATAGATAATCACTGTTAGTATCTGTTTCCAAAGATAATGCATATTCTTTTTTCTATAATGTTAGCAAATCTTAATTTTTACTATAATTTGGTGCATACAATTTTGAGAAGACAATTTCTTATAAAAAGCATTTTTTGATACATTTCTTTTCTGTTTTGAATTTCAAATATCTGAAGAAATAAATAAACAGAAGTATTGGGTGCAGTTGCTTCCTATATTTGTGTTATTGAGTTATGATTTTGAAGCTGAGCCTATTTTCATTTCCTTTGCTTTAGCTTTGGTGTTGGCTGGTGGGCATGCTCCAAATGGTGCTATGGCCCAAGGATCCCAGTGTGATGGAGACTCTAATACAACTGTGAGTTTGGCTTTCTCATGTTGCATTGACTATTTACAGTCCTACGAGTCTTCTAATTAATGCATTGATGCAGATATTTGTTGGAGGAATTGACTCTGATATCAGTGATGAGGATCTCAGGCAGCCTTTTTCTCAGTTTGGTGAAGTTGTCTCTGTGAAGATACCAGTTGGGAAAGGATGTGCTTTTGTGCAATTTGCTAATAGGTAATCTATCTATCCACATTTTTGTGCAATACTGCAATTAAATTTTGTGTCAGCTGATCACTAGTAGCAAGGGGCGTTCTATTCTAAAGGCTTATTAGCATTAAAGCCCGATTGTTAATCTTATTATGGTAGAAATATTTGCCCATTAACTTTCATTTTTGTGGCTTTACCCATGTTTCCTAACACAGAAAAAATGCTGAGGATGCGCTGCAGAGCTTAAATGGGACAACAATTGGCAAGCAGACAGTTCGGCTTTCCTGGGGCCGTAGTCCAGCAAGCAAGCAGGTATTTTATTTCCTCTCATTATTAGAAGAATTCTGCCTTTAGGCTTTTAGAATTTTTTGTTTCTGCCTTCTCTTTTTTGAGGAAACTTGTATTGGGATGGGATTGAACACCAGATCCTTATATTGCAATTGAAATATACATAAATAGTATGGTGATTGATCAATTTTTTGAAACTCGCATGGAATCTATCCACATCAATCTGGCTTCCTAGTTCCTACTATTCTTTTTGTAATGTATCTAATCTTTGATACTCATTCTAAACAAAAAAGGAAAATCTTCAATACTTAATGTTCAGAACTGTTTTTCACCTCTCAACTATGCCGTTAACCATGTAATTATTTAATGCATGTTTTGTTTGTGGGTTTTGACAGTGGAGAGGAGAACATCATAATCAGTGGAATGGCGCATACTATGGAGGGCAAGGGTATGGTGGATATGGATATCAGTCGTCACAGAATCAGGATCAGAATATGTACGTTGCAGCTGCAGCTTCAGGGGCTTCTTAACATAAACACCAATGGCATTGCTTCGGCTATCAGAATTTTGTAGCTTGATTGAACTCACATATCATGAGGTTGTGTCAACATTGTAACAATATTGTACTTTTTTGTTTATTATTTTTTTTTTCTTGGGATTGGCGGGCAGAACCTTATTTATTTGTGATGAGTGATGAGTAAGGACAAGGCTTTTCAAATTGATGGTTCTGCCCATGCATTAGTTATAAAGCTAATCTATAGTGCGCCATGTCTTCCATTATATGGCTTCCATTTTGAATTTTGAGTATTTTTTAAAGGATAAGATTTCCTTAGTTCCAGTTTGCCTTTTTTTAGGAATTGGATTTCTGGGAAGTAAATGTTCTGACTGTGGCCTTTGGTGCCCGGGCTTGATACTAAGCTAATCTCCTCCCCGTCTGGGAGTGCGATTTAATATCTTTGTAAAAAGAAAAAAGGAAGTGACTTCTTGGGAAGTCTTCATGGTGATAGATATACCACTGTCCTATAGCGCAATCTTTGACATCCATTATGTAGGGGCAGTCACTTCCATTCATTACTCGATAAATGAAGTATAGGAAGGCCAGTGAACAACAAGAGATGCATATATGATGGCACTTAAAGGATTTATGATTTCTTAAATGATTGATCTGGTAGGGGCATATTTGGTGACACTGGAGGAGCTAGCCATGTCAATGGTCGATCATAGGAGAATACAAAATTTTTTGTAAAAAATTTTTCTAACTTGTGAGGTATTTATAAAATTAGTTGGTATTTAAGAAAGTAAAAGATTTAACGAATACATATGTACAACTTAGTAACGAAAGCAGGAAGTAGAGAGTAACATGTTTGTAAAATCTTATTTTTTTAAGGTTAAATAAGTCTTCTATTATATTAAGTTAATTAATTTAGAAAAAGTAATTCATTTAGAAAAGGTAACTTAATCAGTATATTATATTAGAAGTAATAAAGTTATTTTTTATTTAATTTATTAATATAAAATTTGTAGCATACAACGAGCGCCAAAACTTTAAAACTAATGTTATTAATAATATTTGTAGTATATTTCTTGGGTATTTAGATGTTGAGGATAATAATGGGTTTATATATTAATAGAACCAATTAATCAAAAGAAAAGATTAACAGGTCATGCTATGGAAAAGGAACGATTTTTTTTTTTTTTTTTTTTTTTTTCAAATGGGAAAATACTAACTAAACTAAGAATACATTAATGGAATAAACTGACTTTCCGACAATATTACATCATTTGCTATATATATATATATATATAAAAATTTACTTTTAGCCGTACAATTATATTATAATTTTTCTAAACTAAGTTATAGTTCTTAACAGGTGATATAATACATAAACCAAACCAATAAAAAATATAAAATAAAATAAATGTAATTAAGGATAGGAGTAATTCACTTATGGATTATATTTTATAAATTAACTAGAATTTAACCCGCATGATGTGCGGTTAGATCGAACTAAAATAAAATTTGAATTGTTTGATCCATTAAGTTTTTATAGTTAGGAACGTAACTGTAATCTTAGATAATGGTTCGATTTTATTTCCATCAAATTAAAATGCAATCGCTTATTATTCAATTTATACATTGTTACCGTAATATGCTAAAAATAATTTATTTTAAACAATCATTATTTATGGTTTTACTAAATTTTTATTTAAATTGAGCTGTGATATGTAAATAAAATTTGTGCTACTAAAAAATTAAACTCATGACTTAACTCATACTTTCTCTAGATAGTCGTTATAAACCACTTGAACTATAAGTTAAAAATAATTTTATTCGTATACTATATTGTCAATAAAAGTATAATTTTACTACCTTTCAAAAAAAATTGAAATATAATTTTTATAATGTCTACAATTAAAACAAAAAGAAAATCAGCTTAACTTTCTAAACACAAATAAATACATAATTTGTTTAAAAACATCAATTTAAAAATAGTTTTTATTTTTAGGACAAAACTTTATTATTATATATTATATAGATAATTGTAAAATAATAATTAAAACAATATATTAATATCAATAAAGAACTAAAATATGTGTTGGTAATGTCTTACCATTGTAAATATTGTAACTTGCAATAATAATTTTAATGAGTCTAGAAATCTTTAATAAAATTACGGTATTTAAATTTTCATTCATCTAATTGATAATAACGCGAAAAATTCCAATCAAAATAGCAATTATGACAACATTATAAAGAATTAATTTTCTGTGCAATAATAATAATTCTACTTTGTTCCATTTTTTATAAACATTCACGCATACATACAAATCACACATCCAAATAGTGTTTGGAGAGAATTTGTTGGATGAGACTTCCAACCTAATTTCTTTGACCTCCACACCTTAATATTTTCCACTACACCAAGAGGGCCCTATAACACTTCTTTTATCATATGGTTTCCATATTTAAATTTGATATGAAATTTAAATTTATCTATAATTATATTGTAAAAAAAGAAGTTTGTAACATATCTATGCTTGAAACTTTTTCATATTTAATATTAGGACTCATTATTATTATGACACTTTTTTAAAGAAATTATTACTATAATTATTATCTTTAGCTAAATTTTAAAAAATAAAATTGTTATTATTTAAAAATATTTTAATAAAGTATATAAAAATGAAGAAATTAACTATAAATATTTAATTGTAAATTACATAATATTAAAAAAAATTACATAAAATAAACTTTTTTTTTTATTTTAAATTGCATTTTAAACATATACTAAATACTATATCATCAACACATTCTTAGTTTTTATATGTTATAAATATTTATACTCTTACTAATACTTAGATTAGATCTTTTTGCTGATCTCAAATTATATTTATTTATTTAAAAACATGAATTTAAAATAATTTTTATTTTTTAGACAAAATCTTGTTATAATATATTATATAGATATAGATGAATATATAGATTTTTTTTTTGATATTTTTGCTTATAAATCTTTGTTATATATTTGTTTTATTATTAAGTTTAAGTGTATTTTGAATTTTTAATAAAAAATTTGTATCATATTTTTGTCAAAATAAATGATTAAATCAATATTATAATTAGAATATTAGAATATCAACCTGATCTGATGAAATATAATTATATTTTATTAATTTCTATTTTTTTCTAATATTTTTATTTTTAAATCTTAATAGATTTTTATTAATATTATATTCTATAGTTAGAATATTAACCTTCTTTCATCCAAATAATAAGAATATATTAATTTATTTATATTAATTTCTAGAAATGACGGTTTAGGATGTGAGAAAATTTAAAAGAAATTTTCAACATAAAGATTAAATTTTACAAAAGATATAAAAGAACCTTAAAAATTAAAGAAAAATTTGAACATAAATATTAATGCAAAACATAAAAATAAAACCATAACATAATTCTTTTCTCTCAATATAACCAATGAAAAATCTATAAAGTCTGCGGAAGTGCATAAAGGTTAAGCAAATTTAAACAAAAAATGAAAAACATAGAAGTAAAATGTTTGATTATGTGGTCTGCGACAAATAAAGTATCAATATGACTACTATTTATACACATGAGAGTTAGGTTACCATTTTTACAAATAATAGCTATAATGAAATTTGCATAGATTTATCATATGTTTAATATCGTTCAAAATTAATTTTTAACTATAACTACTGTCTGTATTATTTACATTAATTGCTATAGGTAATATATTAATAATTGTCATGTTTAATATATTAATTGTGAGTAAAATAATAATAGAAAGTTTTGAATTTATAGTTTATTTAATATATATATATATATATATATATATATATATATATATATATATATATATATATTGTAAATTTATGATGTTAGTATTTAGATATATAAAATTTTTATTGTAAATATTAGAAATTGAATTAATTATATTTTTAAAATTAATATGGTCAAATTTAGTTTTAAATTATAATTATTTTTGTCTTATTATTTACATTAATGATTAAATTTTTTCATTTTAAATTAATGACACACAATTTTCTATTAAAATTTCAAATTTTGAATGAAATTAATTAATATCATCAGTAAAATAATAATGAAAAGTTATATATATATATATATGTAATCCACTTTTTGAAATT
>CANUEY010208447.1:0-24742 GCA_948099555.1 Croton setiger
GTCTAGGATGATAAAAAAATAAATATGTAATTATTTAATAAAATCTTAATTGAAAGAATATGTAATTATTTTAATAAAATTTTATCACATCACACTAAAGCAATAAAAGTGTTTGGTGCAGTTGGTTAACATGTATACAACTTTATTGAGAGGTTGCTGGTTCGAGCCTTTATATTGTCATTTTTCATATTTATAGTAAGTGGGCTCCACAGGTTTGATTTAATAATTAGAATGGTTCGATTCAAATAGTCTGAAGGGTAGATTTGTCATTTTGAAAAAAAAGTTAACTTTAACCGTTGACTAACGGTAAAGGATCTCAGAGTACAATTTCCAAAAGTTAGGGACTATTTGATACAATTTTAGAAATAGAGGGACCTACGAGTCTATTAGGCCAAACCTCAGGGACCCAATAGTAATTACCCCTTAATGTCACATATGATATATGTATACGTGAAGTTCCAATCCAATTTCCTCTCTGGTCTTTTTTTATTAAATAAAACTTTATATTATAAATAAAGCATAGAATAGTTTCAGTGATGGAGTATCTAAAGATGTGAATGAAATACCAACCTGATCAGATCCAACCCGTCGGATTCGATCCGGATTTTTTCATCCTTAATTTAAATTTGGTCCGGCTGGCTTATTTAAAATTTTTGAGTTTTTCTCACTAATTTTGCAAAACAAGAAGTAAGATCCAATCAAATCTAGCCCGTCCTGAACCAAAATTTGGTTCCATCTAGATTGCTTTACTCAAATTATTTGAGTTACTGGGTTTGATCAAACTCCACCTTGATCTGTGCACACCTTAAGAGTCTTGATTTAAATTTAAAAAAAAAAAATAGTATATATAGTTTATTTTGAAATAAAAATAAAAAATTTTAAGTGATGTCAGTTTATGACTAGATTCAAATCATTTGAATTGCATTATTGGTCAGTGATGATTTTAGAACATTAGATTAAAATAAAGAATGATAATACTGTGTCTAGTTTAACATGTTACATTATTAACATTTCATCTCATCTTTATTTTGATAGTTCACCTTAGTTTTAGTCATATAAACAATGGTATACTATTAATTGTAGGATTAGTTAACAAAATAATCAAAAATCGAATTCGAAATATCCACATTCTACAGTTTTTATAACTTTAAACGGAACGTGTTGATTTTTTAACCTCATTATTAACTTTTCAGTGTAGTTTAGTTTTAGTCATATAAATATAAATATAGAGTAAAATTCTTTTGAATTTGTTTTGATTATGGTTGAACATAGCATAGTTAAGTAGAGGATCCAAGAAATTATAGGATCTTAGTATTAGAGTATATTATATTATTAATGTACAATAATATAATATATTAGAGTCTCAAACTTGCATTATACCGAATCAAGCTTATATTTATAAAGTATTTTTTAATAAATTTATTATCAACCTATTGGGTAGAAATAGACAAAAAAAGAAAGCAAGTAGAGGATACAATAATCCAAATAACACCTATACTTCCAGCATTACAAACCAATTTCAACCACATATCAAACACTTTTCAATTTTATTATAATATATCAAAAATTCAGTTTAACTGAAATCTCCTCAGCTCAAACTTACTTATTAAGTTTGTGTTAATTTAACAAACCCAAGTTATTTTTTACTTCCCCAGCCTGAATTTGATACTTATAAACTCTCTAACTCAAGCTCAAGTTTTCTTTTATAAGCAAATATTATTTTTGTTAATAAAAATAATTATCAGCTGGAAACTCCAGATCTCGTCTCAATAAGGTCACAATTTCAAACTGTGCAAAAAAAATTATTAAGTAGCTCTATTATGGCAGAATTATTTTTTAGTCTCTATATTTTACTTTCATGACATTATTTGGTATTTCTGTCAATATTAGACGTTAAATGGTCTTAAAATGGTCTAATAATTAAAAAAATGAGTAAAATTATCATTTCGAGAACACCTAATGCCTAATATTACCGGAATGACCAAATAATATCACAGAAACAAAATGCAGAGACTGAAAAATATTTATGTAAGAATGACTCGATTACAATTTCAATATAATCCGGAGACTTAATAATTATTTTCTCATATAATATAATGGGGAGTCTCTTTTTCAGAATTCAAATATTCTTGTTGTTTATTACTTGTAAATATCTTATATGGTACCAATTCAGATTAATCAAATAGGAATAGTGAAAGTCCACTCCATACATATATATCATATGATGATGTAAGAAAAAAATTTAAATAGAAGAGACATATCATTTTCTTGCTTGTCTGCTCCTATCCTTGTCCTTTCCTATAATAGAAGTTACATAGCTTTCACCCAAAATGAATTAAATCCCATTTTACACCTATATAATAAGCTTAAACTAAATATATAAAATAATAATATGAACTGTGGCTGTAAAATTACTATGATTTTTTACATTATTTGTTTTTGAAACTAAGTATACATATCATTAAATTAGAAATTATTATATACTTTATAATTAAAATTGAAAATTTTTGTAGGATCATTCCAATAATATAAGTAGAACCAAAAATAAAAATTATCAAGAGGTAATGATTAGGAGATCCTGCAAATTTTGGAATTGTTGCTTTTATATATATATAATTGGATATGACTTTCATATATATATAAACATTATATCATATTGCCCTATTTCAATAATGTCAATTGTCCATTTTCTATCTTCTGCATGTGCATTCTGCAACCGCTTCAACATTTATTTATCATCATTCTTCTATATTATTATTTTCCTAATTTTAATTATAAATTGATTTGAAATTTTTTTTTTTATAAATTAACTAAAATATTTTTATACAGAGCTTCGTCTTTAAAAAAAATTACAGCATGTATTTATATATTTGGTATGAGACCACTGACAAATATATGTCCCACTAATTCATATTTGATCTGCATAAAATCAGTTTTAGATTAAGAGGTTGTTTGGTAATATTCATAAGCTCATTTTTAATTTTTTTTTTTAACTTAAAAATTAGTTTATAACTTATTTGTTTAGACATTTTTGGGCTTATAAGAAATTTTTATATAAGAAATTTTCATATAAACAGCAAAATGGTGCATATCAATAAACACTTTTTTAACCCAAAGGAATAAAAGATCAAATCATCCCAAACACCCTCTAAAATAGAAAAATTATACCAATTAATTTGTTTTTGATAAAATTAGTCATTTAGAAGTGTATGTAGTAACTATTTATAAAATATTAAAAATTAACAGAGTTATTTAAACAAAGTTATTGAAAAGTTATGGTTATTTAAACAAATTAAAATTGTTTAAAAAATATTTTATCAACATCAAAATCTATTTTTGAAATATTTTTAATTGGTGAAACGACTAAAATCTTTTTAAAAAACTGTTTCACGACACAACCCATATATTATTACTACTTGTGATAAAATTCCAAACTTCGAAATAATAATGAAATTTCAAAGTTGGATTCTATATCATTCAATCGAAGCAAAGAAAAAGAATGATACAATTGCGGTCAACTAGCATGAAAGGACACGACCAAATTGAATTTATTTATTTATTTATCTATTCATTGTCATATTCATCATTTATTTTATTTTATTTTTCCATTTTTATTTTAAGTTTAAAATTTCTTCCACCAACACAATAATAATATGATATTTTAGTATTATACATATATAATTTGATTTAAACTAATGATTTTCAATAATAATTAGTATCTTAATTCTCAAAAAAAATCAATATACTCTATATAATTTAGTGATAAGGTATTGTAAACTGAAAATCTTAAATTTGTATCCCTTCCTCAATTTAAAAAAAATTCCCATCATCTAAAAAAAATTCTTATTTTAGTTTTGTTCTGTCGAAAAAATATAATCATTTGGTTTCTTTTATATTATAAAAATCAAAGTATTGTAAAAAGTATAGCAATAAAATATGAAAATTTAATTACAAGTCAAGTTGAGTTGGTAAGAGACTTTTCTGACTTAAGTGAGATCGTGAAAACTTGAGTTAGAGTTTTGTTTTCCAAAAGAGATCTATCCTGCTCCAACGATAGTTTGTCTGAATGTGAATATAGTTTAAAAGTGTTGTATATAGTTGGGACCCGTCCAGAACACTTGGTGATTAATTTAAAAAAATATGAAAATGTTTAAAAATAATTATAATATATTTGTTTAGTTTACGAGTGTTTTCGTGTATCTTTGGTATGTTTTTTTTTTGTTTTTCAATTATGTAATATTTATATGAATAAATAGAAACTTATTTTCACATTACTATCAAGAATATATATAGACCTTTTCATCTCTTTTTAATTTAATTAGAATAGGAAAAAAAACTACACCACATTTAGTAGATATTATTATTAATTTTATTCTCCCCTCAAGTTGGTTTTGTCTATTTCATTGGTTTCATTTTCCTTTTATTTTGTCACAATCTATAGAGACCATTAAATTCCTTGATTTAAGTGTTAATAAAAATCAAAAATACATATTCTCCAGTCATAAGATGAATTTTTCTTTACGGCAACCATTATATTTGACCATTTGACCAATTCAAATTCAACAAAATTATGAACAATGGATTATTTCAAATTATGAACTGCGCGTAACTGGCAATTTCTAATTACATATTCAAACCACCTTAAATCGGTTGAAAATCAAAATTTTGAACTAATTAGAACTATCAGTTTTTGAACAGTTCTCAAACTAGCTAGTTTTAAAAGATGAACAAAATCGCGTTATAGAAAAATTTGAAAACTGTTGGAACTAAGTCAAATAATGTAGAAATAAAAAAGATAAGGGAGTTTTTTTTTTTTATGTTAAAAAAAAAGGAGGTTGAGTTGTATAAATATTTTATAATAAGTCAAGAAAGAGGAAGCAAGAGGTCTCCACACTCCACTCATCTAAGGTTATTAGCTTAGTCCATCAAATTAGATGCTAATTAAGAATTATGGTTAATTAGAAAGGAAACAATTAAAATTCCCAAGTAAACATGGGTCAATTTGTTCAGGCTCTCTTCTATGGATATATATATGGACCCTAAGATCAAAATTTGAAAAGGAAAACGTTCATAAATGATAAGGACGCATAGATGTCCTCATTGAAATGGTCCTAAAGATAGAAAGGGACATACATGTTACAAAATGGGTCCTCTAAAGCTCAATAATTGTTGCTGTTGCTAATTATGTTGTAATTAGGAATTTAACTTTCACTTTCATTACATAATAACATAAAGGCTCATTTACAAAAAGAGGTCCCCCTATCTTCTTTCTTTATAATGAAAACGGGCCCAAATAAGTATTTATAAATTTTATCAAAATTAAAATGAATATTTCTAAAATTACCTTATATGTATATTTCACAATTACCTTCCTAACCATCAGAAATGGCTAGGTTTAAAAATCCCTAAATTTTTATTTCTCTGTTTCTTTTATAATATGTTATTTAATATAAAAATAGTTATTTATCGATATTAAAATTTTAGTATTAATCGGTATGATGATTATAAGTTTTTATTGTATATGTATTTGTTCCATGTAGAATTCTATTAAACAAGTGGAATGTAATCAAATTTGTGGAGTGAATGGAATCCACAATCTAAAAAGCCATGGTTATGGTTAATTAACAATAATCAGTGATTTAAAAAATTAATTATATTTATTTTGCAAGTACACTTATAATTTTATAACTAATAGTCTCTTTAGTCAATTTCTGTTAGGTATGTCGTTATTAATCAATCATATTAGTACAAAAACATACAGTGCCAATTTTAGTTATCAATCATAATGCTAAGTACTATTTAAAAAATGGAGAATTTAACATAACAGTTTTTTAATTTTATTAGAACGTGAAAGCTAAATATCATATTTGGTTCTTTTAATATTTATATACACCAATATAATATATTTACTTTATAACTTTATGTTTAGAAAATTATGTAAGTAATTAATTGTGGAATAGAGATTTGAAGAGGGAAAATGATTAAGGGGACAAGATTATTTGGAAGATGATTTGGTTTTATTTGTTTAGATAAAAGATTTGTCTTCAAAAGGACATCAAATATTGATATTTTAATAGGCAAAAATGTGAATAAGAGCTTTTTGTCTTTCTTTAATGGGTCTTGTGGTCAGAATTCTATTGTTGTTACGTCAACTTACGTGTCCAGTCCTTTTCTTCTTATTGTTTCAATTTATTTATTCTTTTATTTCTTTAATCTTTACTAACATTATCATTTCAGTTCATTTTTTATGTGTTTTTAATAAAATATTAACTAACCAACCAAAAACTACCTTAATTTTAATCTTATGATATAATTTATTCGACATTATAATACTATTTATCACAATTCAAAATACTTTGTTAAAGAAAAAAAAAAGCACAATTCATAATCAATTTTAATTTTTCCTTAGAAAATGTCTTTCTCTCCTATATTTCAAGAGAGAGAATTTATTTATTTTTCCAAAGGTTCTTGTTGGAATTTATTGTGGTATTGAGCTCAGTGCTGAGTATAATGGAGGCCCAAAACTAATTCTTAAAACTCTCTTTAAGCTTAAATCTCAACTTCGCATACCAAACTGGATTTCAATCCAGACAAGCCCAAGTTTTTGCTTTTTTTTTTTTAAAAAAAAAAAAAAACTCGGCAAGTTGTTTTTCATTTTAATTTGTACAAAACCTTTTTTTTAATTATTAACTTTTTTACTTATTATCTCAACTTCTTTAATTTTTATTTATCGTTTGAATATTACTCAAACATTAATAAATTAGAATCCAATTTTTTTATGTCTTTAATTTATTTTTAGCTATAACTTGTTATATTAATTGTTTTATCATTTTGGTAATAAAGATTTAACTTTCTCAAAAGAAATTATTAATTTTGAAAGAAAGTATATTTTCCTAAAATTAAAAAATTAATTTTCGATAAAACATTATATAAACATTGATGAGCACTAAAAAAAACTTTTATGAATAATTAAAATGTTAAAAACTAGACAAAAGTTGTCGTACGAAATACAGCCTTAAGCTTATCCTCTTGATTAACATTAAAATTTAACTTAAAAAAACTATTATATATATATACCTTATATGAAAAGCATTGAAGAACTCTTCCCTCCTTCCTTATTTTGACTCGTCACCCAAAAGAAACAGACACGAAAATACCAGAATTTCCAATCATCCCCAAAATACCCTCCTCCGTTCACAAAGGAAAATCCCAACTCCACTCATCAAACAAGACATGTCATAAGGGTAATATAGTTAATGACTATATAGTAGTTGTATACGCGTTCCAGTCACGACAGAATATGAAAAAACAGAAATCTGTTTATAATAAAACCCTTTCTTTCTTCTTCTTCAACAGATCAATCAAACTTGCAGAAGAAGAAAAAAAGTTGCACATTTCGAGAAATGGGAGATTGCAGGCCATTGGGTTTCTTACTAGGACTGCCATTTGCTTTGATTGCTGTCGTCTTATCGCTCGTCGGCGCTGTCGTTTGGATTATCGGGTAAGTGTCGTTTTTATTAGATCAGAAATTCAGATTTTCATTATTATTTTGAAATTTGAATTTGGGGATTAATGGCGCAGGACTGTATTGAGTTGTTTGTGCCCATGTTGCATTTGCTGTGCTGGTTTGGCCAATTTAGCTGTGGATCTTATAAAGCTTCCATTTAAAATACTCAAATGGTTCATTGATCAGATTCCTTGTTAGTTTCTTTTTATGTATCTAATTAAGAACACTAAATTGCTAATTTTACATTTGTTTTGAGTAATTAGGGTTTGTTATAGGCACTATTTACAATGTAATTTCTATAACTTTTTTTTTTTTTTTTTAAATCTTGAGTATTATGGCTTTTCCTTGTGGATAGTATTTGTATTTGAATTATATAATTTCCGTTTGAATTCTCCATTCTATGATTTGGTTACATTTCCATTTTAGTTGTCCCAAACGATATTAGTATATAAAATGCTTAACTAATGAAGTTTAAATTATTTCTTACCATCTATTTGGTGTTTGGATTTTTGATGAATTGGTATATAATCTTTTTATTTGTTAATTTTTGAGTTATTTATTTGAAATGAAAAATGAATCAGTAATCTTCTAAACATTATTCATTATTATTAATCATAAAAAGAAACAATGAAAGCTTCAGTTATCACAATTAATACTTTGATGATTACTTTGTTAAGAACGAGACCAAGCTACTCATAAAGAATTTTATCTCGTTCAATATAAAAATCAATAAAGCTAAATTTTCTAAGATATTAATTAATTAGTTTATTTTTAAGGGAATAACATATATGGCACCATTTTATTTTTGTTTATCAATACGACTTGTTAATATTTTGTAGGGAGTTTTAAAGAAATATTACAAATTTTATAGTAAAATTAAAATATTAGCACATATTTTTAAAAATTAAAAAAATAACATATTTTTTGTAACACATCCAATACTGCCCCTGGTATATATAAAATATATATACTCAGGGTATATATACAAGTATATATAGACTATATATACTCGAGTATATGTACTAATATATATAGACTATACATACTCGGGTATGTATTATAATTTGTAAAGTCCATTGCTATAATTAATGAAGTATATATAATAGTACATATGGTTTCATATATATTGGGTAATATGCTATTTTTTTATATATACTGTCATATATACCAACAAATGAAGAGTATATATGATAGTATATATAGATCATATATACTGTTACAAAAACTATGTATGAACAATCTATACTAATTTGTGAATGTCATATGTTATGATTTGTGTGGAGTATATATAATAGTATATATGAATAGTATATATGATTCATATATACTAGGTTATGTATTATTTTTGTGGTATATATATCAGTATATATAGTCTGTATATACTGTCATATATACCAACAAATAGAATTTTGCAACAGATTTTGATAGCAATTAGTTTTGAATCATTACTTAAAATAGCAACGCAAAAACCAACAACATCAAGTCATATACTATGATTTGTGTGAAGTATATATAATAGTATAAATGATTCATATATATTAGGTTATGTGTTATTTTTGTGGTATATATATTAGTGTATATAGTCTATATATACTTTCATATATACAAACATAGAATTTTGCATAGATTTTTATAGCAAGCAGTTTTGAATCATTATATACTAGTTCCTCTAAATTTTGAATCAACTTTGAAATTGATAGTGAAATTTCCTACAGAAAATAAAGAAGAAGAATAGGAAAAATTCAAAACCCTAGAAGAAGAAGAACTGCCGGCGGAAATCCAGAAGAATAGGAAGAGAAGAAGAAATCCAGAAGAATAAGAAAAGAAGAAGAAATCCAGAAGAATAAGAAGAGAAGAAGAAATCTAGAAAAATAGGAAAAGAAAGAGAATAGAAATTTAGAAGAAGAATAAGAAGAAGGAGACGATGAAGGAGAAGAAGAAGAAGAACGCAACAATTCTAATTCTAATGGGAATGCTTCTAACAAAAATATATTATAAGAGTATTTTAGTCCACCAATTAAAAAATATGTTATTTCTTTAATTTTTGTAAATCTATACTATTTCATTAGTTTAATGTAAACAACATGCTATTTGGTGCAATTATCCTATTTTGTATTATTGAAATTGGTTCTTAGTTCATTGTAAAAAAAAAAAAAACTACTTAGTTGGTTTATATATATATAAGAGCTCTATTAAAATGGAAATGGGCATTGATATAAATAATCATATACTATAATTATATAGATATTTAAAAATGTCACTTAAAAATTAGCGTACATGTTTTTAAGAAATTGTTCTAAAACTAATTAATTTTTTAACCTTTATATGTTAAATTACTCATAAACAAAATATAAGCATATCTTAAATATTTTATAAACATAAATAAAAAATTATAAAATGAGTGTGTAACTCAAAGTTAAATGCCATAAACAAAACATAAACATTTGGTAAACATAATATTGTGATTAAAATTTTTAAAATATTCAAAATTCAACTAATTGAAATTATTTTCATTGTAACTTAATAGCTACATGAAATTTGGAGTGAGTATTTAGAAATTACATATCATAAACAAAATATAAACAAAATCAATTTACAAACAATTATAAACAAAATGTAAACAAAAACATCTACTTCAGATAACAAGCCATCTCAGTATTGCGTTATGAATAATACTGTACAAAATAGTGCCTATAAATGAACCAGAAAAAGAAAAAATAATTAGATATTACTACATAATAGCCACACTACACACACATGCAAACTTAGAAGCTACAATTTTCAAGTCGCTTTACATATATTATGAATCCAAAATGAAATTGAAGCTTAATGAGATGTAAAATGGACCTCCACCAAAGCTTGATTGTCCCTGTAGTTTTGCTTTTGAAGATTATCCTAAAATGATCGACACCAAAAGAAATATTATCGACAACTAATGGGTGGATTAAAAGTGGGTGTTATCAATTAATTCTACCTTAATCAAAATTAAATTATGTAAAAGTAGATATAATTAAAGAAAAAAAAGAAGGAAACTTACTGAAAAATAATTAAGCTCTTCTTCATCAAATGGATCAGAAAAATATTTGTCAGTTTGTGTAAATTTGAAGCAAATGCCAATCCATCACATTGATTGAAAGCCCATTCTCCAGGTATGCCTGCTAAAGAGAGTACGACTGCTTAAAAGCTGAAATTTTCAACATATATTTGAAAGTTGAAACTAAGAGTACCGGCGAATTTCGATCCTCACTTTGATCTAATCAGCTAACGGCAGTTCCGATGACCTGTGTTTGGAGATTCCATATTGCAGCCAAATTAGAGATTACATACTTGATATTCCTGGGATTGGGGTGATCATGCGATTTCGCAAAAGAAATTAAAAATTCATGCATACCTTTTGACCCAAAAATAATAATGCATATTTTCCACAGCCCAAATCTTTTTTGTCCAATTCTAATTAATAATAACAAATAATGACTACATTAGCGTAAATCATAGTCTTTAAAAAAATTAAATTACACCACCGAATAGTTCAGTGGTTGATATTTAAATTAGTAATTTTCAAAAGAAATTTTTTTGAAAATTTAAATACTAGTAATTAAGCTTTTATGAATAGCAGTAATAGCTAAATAAATTAGTTTTGAACAGTATTAATTTGCGTTTACTTTAATATGTTTAAAAATATTAAAATATTTTAAAAATAAGATAAACTTCTTAACCAATTTCTATTTAATCTTAAATTTAAAATCATTTAGATGAAATGAAGGGATAAACTTTTTTTTTCTACAGAAAAATAAAAAAATAAACTGTGTGGAACCTTCCCAAACCTATCAAGATGGAAAATTGATAGCAGAGCTATATGCCACTATTTCCTCCACAACCACCGCTACCACTATCTTCACCACCATTGTCAAGGCTTCAAGTTTCAACTTTGTTAATAAAACCCACCAGCCAAAAATCCGAAAAGATCAAATCTTGAAATCGGTTTTTGATTTCAAGAGAAAAGAAGATGGGAGTAGATTACTATAAGGTTTTACAGGTGGATAAGAATGCAAAAGATGATGACTTGAAGAAAGCTTATAGAAAACTTGCAATGAAATGGCATCCGGATAAGAACCCCAACAATAAGAAAGAAGCTGAAGCTAAGTTTAAGCAAATCTCTGAAGCTTATGAGGTATTTATTCTAATTTTTATAGTTCTCAATCTTTAATTTTTATATATTTTAGTTCTAATTAGTTCATTGGTAAAAAAAAAAAAAGTTCTAATTATTTTAAGCTTCATAAGTTTGATCTGCATATCTTGATAATCCTGATCTGGGTATCTGTTTAGATTGCTTCGTTTTTATTTTATACTCTTAATTTCAATGAAAAATTAGAAATTTCCTTTTTGCAATTATGGGTTACAGTAATTTGAATGTTTGATCTTTTGATTTGTTCTTGGATTGCTTGATTAAGCTCTGTCAGTAAGTTGCAGCTTATCGTAGAACACAGTTTTAATTAGCTTATGCAATCTAATTGTTCAATCTTATTATTCATTATTGATTATCTAATGCATATTAAAGCTTTGTGATTTCAAAAATTGAAATTGAATGCTGGTCATGTAGGTCTTAAGTGATCCTCAAAAAAGAGCAGTATATGACCAATATGGCGAAGAGGGACTGAAAGGTCCAGTTCCTCCTCCTGATGCTGGAGGGTCTTCCTACTACTCCACCGGAGAGTCGTTTCACTTCAATCCTCGAAGTGCTGATGATATTTTTGCTGAGTTTTTTGGGCATTCAAGCCCATTTGGAGGAGGGGGTTTTGGAGGCTTTGGAGGCATGAGAGGGCCAAGATTCTCTAGTGGGATGTTTGGTGATGATATCTTTGGATCTTTTAGCGATGGGGGAGGAGGATCAATGCACCAAACTGCTCCGAGGAAAGCTCCTCCAATTGAGAATAGGTTGCTTTGCAGCCTTGAAGAACTCTATAAAGGGGTGAATAAACGGTTGAAGATCTCCAGAGAGATTGTCGACATTAGTGGGTAAGTTCTAAGTAGTTGTTTAGAGAGTGTTTGGCATTGCTTACAAGCAATTCTTAAACACTTCGTAACTTGAAAGTCTGCTATAGTTTTTTCTAAGTTGTTATAAAAGCAGCAAGATTATTTACCATTTTGGTTTACTCAGTTACTAACTTCGATTTGGATTTCTGTTTGTTTCAGCAAGATTGCCCAAGTGCAAGAATATCTAACGGTTAATGTTAAGCCCGGGTGGAAGAAAGGCACGAAGATCACTTTCCCAGAGAAAGGAAACGAACAGCCAAACGTCATACCACCTGATCTTGTCTTTATAATCGACGAAAAGCCACACCCTGTGTTCACTCGCGAGGGGAATGATCTAGTAGTCACACAAAAGATTTCTTTAGCTGAAGCCTTGACGGGTTGCACCGTCCACCTCACCACATTAGATGACAGGAAATTGTCAATTGTAATCAACAATGTGATTCAGCCGAATTACGAGGAGGTTGTGCCACGGGAAGGAATGCCGATACCAAAAGAGCCAACAAAGAGAGGAAATCTTCGAATCAAATTCAACATTAAGTTCCCGACAAGGTTGACCTCAGAACAAAAGGTGGGAATGCAGAAGCTTTTAGGTTCTTGAGATGATGTTTTATGATTATATATCATATCACATTTAGGTTTGAAAGATAGTATGTTTTTGTGGATACACATTCAGGATGTAGATCAAAGCAATTTGATTATAGATTTTGATCTCATATGTTATTTGATATTGCAGAGTATTTTCACAATTTTTTTTTTTTTATTGTGATTCAAGGCCTTAGGATAGCATTGTGTTTATAGTTTTCAAGCTCCTGATTTTTGGCATGTAGTTCTTTGACATTGTAAATGATTTATCTAGTTTATATTTGCTTAAGGATATTTAAAATTGGAGCAGATTGAAGGGGGGATCAGCTATTAACAACAGTTAACCTTTTCTATTTCTATAAATATTAATACATTCATTTCACTTACAACATTAAAGAATGTAAGTCAGAAATAACTTCGTTCAACGTTCTCTCTATGTTAAATTTACTTCCTCTAATCGCTGAACTCTGAAGATGTAGATCTCATAACGTCTTCCGCCTCACCATTCTGTTCTTTCCCTTCCCCGTTCCTCATGTCATCCTCATCAGAGTCCCCATTTATATATCCCCCGACTCCCATATCCCCTTGGTCGTCTTCATCATCATCTTCATCATCATCAACATCCTCATCTTCGTTAGCATCTACATTGTAATCGCTTCCATCAAGCAAGTCATCAGATTTGCCGTTATAGCCACCTGTGTAGTCATCCATGGGCATATCATCGAATTCATCTCCTGTACCTTCTTGACCATTAACAACATCGTATTCTGATCCTTCTGAGCTACTGAGGTTTTCGGTGTCTTCTACTTGGAATCTTTGTTCTTCATCATTCCAATTGTTTGTTTCTTCTATCCTTGGTGGTGCTTCGTCGTAGGTTACTTGTTTGGGAAGATTTCTTACGGAGACAATCCCGCCGGTTTTCTTGACCGGTTTCTGCTTACTTCTTGTGCTGCGACCTCGCTTACGCCCTCCTCGTCTACGTGATTGTCCTTTCCATGAAGGCACCTGCCCTATTCTGTCATTGTTTGCGGCCATACTTCTCTTACCGGACTCTGATCTAGAACCAGCAACCCTTCTTTGAGAGTTCCCGCCACGGACACGACTGCGGCCCCGCACTTGGTTCGCCCTTCCACGACCCAATCCAACATCTGCCCAATTGTCTTCTTGAAACAATCCAGTTTGATGAGTTTCATTATCATGGGTGCTTTTCACAATGGCAAACTTGGAAGGAGGACGGTTCTGAATATAGATCCGAAATTCAAAGAAACAGTTACTTCGCAAATTGCATATCAATCCAAGACATTAGGAACCAAAAGGGAAATAAATATTTGTTGTGCTGAAGAATCCAAGAGAGAGATCAGGAAGGAGGAAGGGGATGAAGGGAGGGAGAGATCCTTCCAGAAGATCATATGAATTAAAATTTTGCATTAAATTAGGATTACTTACTATGAAGTTTCCATAAACCTTGTTGTGCTGAGACTCGACTTTCTGACGCAACGTGTATGAAATGGACAAGTCAAACTCCATTACTCTTAGCGCTATAGCTGCGGTTGTTCGTGGTAGCCATGGAAGCAGAGGGATCTTTTCCATTCTTAAAGAACCACTGGCAGCAATTCCAGATAGGCTGTCTGAACCCAAAAGTTCATCAGTTGTTTCGAAGTTTGAGGATAAGAAATCCCTCTTAATGGAACCCTCCAACAATGTCAGACTCTGAACGACAAATGTGGAAAGAATGTATCAGACACAGAGCACGACAATATGGAAACAATATATGCAAGACATCTGATAAACATTATAAAGAGTGAGTGATGGCGAGGTACAGGAGATATAACTAGCTCGCATATAAAAATTATAATTTTGCATTTATCAGAAATGAATCTGATATTTTAATGGAAAATAGAGTGTAAGAGGCAATATGGGGGGCTCGGTAATGAAATCGAAGTATGATACTGAACAAGAGATTGAAACTTCAGACTTGAACCATGAGCAAATATTAAAGATCTTTATGTGAAGAGTAAGAAAATGAAAAAAATCAACATATTGAGAAGCAATTGAAAACAAGTATTTGAATAATATCGAAAACAATATTGTATGAAAATAAAAGGCCACATATAACCTGAAGCAAGTCTTGAGCTGTCAATGAGGACTGCAGGTTTGTACCCCATAAGTCCCGACAGCCATTAGTCCAAACATGTTGGAGAGCTTCAGGTAGAATAGAAACCTGCAAACCCACAATATGAATGTGCCTTCCTAATTATGAAGCTGTAGTTTGCTGGAAATAATATTAGTAATATAAAGCTGTTACCTCAATTAACGCCAATTGCAGTTTAAGCAACCTAATCCTCAGAGGAGAAAACAAACCACGCAAAATATAAGCAGGCCCAACCTTTAAATTCTCTTCACAATGAGCCACATGTTTGGAAAAACTGAAGTCACTGCCACTGTGCTCGTATGTCTTATGACAAGAAGGACAATGGTCATCTTCAGATAAATAAACATCATAACAGTAGTCACAAAAACATAGCAGTTGTTTACATCTTTTTATCCCATACTTCATTGCACATAATACTGATGAGTTACAGCATTCTTTCCATATCCATTTCTCAAACTCTTGATATCTTTTCAAGGCATGATTCTTCTCAGTTTCATTCCTTCCGAGTTCAACAGAAAAGGATGTTGATGTCTCAGACATGTCAGAATCCGAACAGCAAATACTGCTGCTTGGGCTATCCATACCAGCACTACGGTTAGGACCAGTACAAATATCAGCAGCTTCTGACTTAACAGTGTCTCCAGTTTGTCCCCCTGTGTTTGAACGTTGTAGATTTCTCCTGACAGCTTCTTTAAAAGACATCTCAACCTTCTGTAACATCATCATCAATTGAGATTCTCGAACCCCACGCACATCCAAAGATGCCAACAGAGAATCAAAACCCTGCATGCAAATATAAAGATGATAAAGAAAGCACAAAAAAAGCATATTCATACAGGAAATGCCAGGAAAGGGAAAACCAAGAAGTAAAAAAGGGAAGAAGCAGAACAAGAAGATGCATACAATCACCACCACAGGATTGAACCACTAAATCACAGTAGCTCTATAAGGTAAAAAGTGTTGGTCATACATACTATCAAAGCAAATGTCAGGAAAGAATATTACTTGTTCAGAATCAATAAGCCTCCAACGACCATCGCGTAACTCTATAAAAATCCTGCCACATCCAGGATCATTGCAAGAAGCAGATGTGATAAATTGCCAGTATCTATTACGTCTGCGATCCTGACCAAGAGGTAATGATCTATACACATACATCTCCTCAGCCTTATGGCCAATGTAGGATTTGAGCTGTGAGCGTGAATTTTCTGCAGCATGTCCTGATAGCTGAAATGGAAAATTATCTGGACCGGCAGAGAAATCTTGCAATTGCAAGTTCCCTTCAGCATTGTTAAGATAATTAATGTCATTCTGTGGGTCAGTTGATTGTTCTTGCTGAGCAGCAGCATTTGAAGATATTTCATTAATTTTTTCATCAACTGGAATCATAGGGCTTTGCCTAGCCTCTGCCGTAGACATTGTAAGGTTAGGCTCTGCCTTGCTTCCTGCAAAAGAGGGGAAATGGATCTTCATGACATACTCTTCTTTCATTCGACGTTTATCAAGTTGTGCCTCAGCCCACATTTGCTTCTTTAGAGAATTTGCAGCTTCTAAGCGTTCCTGAAAACATCTTGTTTCAGAAAACAGGCAAGCAAATCAAAATATTTTACAGAAAGAGAAGTTGTGATACCTCGAGAACAACCCGGATTGAGTTTCCCTCAATTGCCACACCAATTAAAGCAACAAGGGCATTAAGTCGCTCCTCCACACTCAGATCAGAGTATTCCCCCTCCATCAGACCCTGAACCCATGGTTCACCAAGGCTGCTTTCATCAATATCTGTACTTTGTTGCTCAATATTAGTAGATATACCAGCAATGTCTACAGATTGACCAACAGAAGAACCAACACCTTTTATTTCATCACTGCCATGCATTGAAGCCAAACCCTCAGCAGCATTCTCAAGTCCAACTTGTGGAGTGCTGATGAAAGCATCACTCTCCTTTCCATTTTCAAATAGATCTTTTGCATTAAATTTGTTAGCTTCTGGAGAACTAGAAGCTTCTTTCTTAGGGTTTAAGTCAGTACCTAAATCATCAACCTCAGGATCATCTGCCACATCGCTTTCAGAATCTTCATCCCTTTCAACATCATCAGCATCTTCTCCATCTACAAAACCACTTTTAAATACCCGGATTCTTTCTCTAGCTTCTGAGAGTATTGCCTCAGATTCAGCAGGATCCTTCCTATAGGCAGCTCGCACGCAGTACGTGGATGGAGCTGTTCTCTCAAAAAGTTTTGAATCCCTTGACAAAGCAGCTGAAATTGAAGCTTCTGGGGTCTTGCTCGTTGTGAGATCTCTTAGACCAGAATTCTTTCATTAAAAAGAAGAGGATAAGATAAGTTGACAAAACTAAAAAGGAAAACAAAAGTATGAGCAATATAAATTACCTGAATCTTTTCCGCAACTTCTAATATTGTTAGACCCTTGCTTCCTTCAAGAGAGAGAACATGAAATGCAGCAAATTTCACAGTACCAGGCGTCAAGCGATGCCTAGATCTGCGCTGGCTTGAAAATCCCCTCTCTTGCATTATAGCTACAGCGTTTTCTACTGCTGCTCCACTGCGTAAATTAGTAATGACAGCTTGACCATCGTTACCCTGAATATAACACCAAAATGAATAAAAACATTGATCATCCCAAACAAACCATACTAAGAAAAAGGAACTACCTTTAAAATTGAAAATGAAAACATACAGTACATGCATTCATAGAAGCCAAATCTGAAGGCAATATTATGAAAGATGTGATTCTCAGGCTATTTCGTAATAGTAATATGAATAGTTAGACACCAGATGCAGTAACCATGAGACATTGATATAAACTTGGGAGAACCAAAATCCCAAAAGCTAGCTGTTGAAGTGAGAGAGCGCACATCCATATAATCTCCACGTTAATATCTCACATTTTCGATATGGGATCCAAGGCGAATCCCATACCAAGTCTTGCAATTAGGATCCTAACGAACATTGACTTGCAGCTTTGATATCCCACACAAGACAGCATAATTATCCAGACAGGAAAATTTGTTCCCACAAGATAGCCATCAATTTACTGCCAAATGATATACTTATTTATTGAAAACCATTCAACCAACGCCAGTTGACAATATCTCTACTAGAAACAAGTATAAGATCCGCTTTGAACAATAGTGTTTACTGTTTCCAAGTAACAATAAATAAAAACAAGAAAAAAAAAGAAGAATTGGAAGCGGAGTTACACAACAAAGGCTGGATATTGAAAACAGCCATGAATAACAGGCCAATTGCTTTCATGGCCTCAATTTCAGTTTATACAGGATGTCATAACAGTATTAAAAATAAAATTCACTTGGGAATTAGAGAGAAATGTCTAATCTACTAATGGTCAGTTCTCAAGACACAAGCATTATAAGGGAAGGACATTTATAGGGAAGAACAAAATAGTGAAAATACGAAAAGATAAATGCGTAAAGAATAAAACAAAACAAAAAAAGAAGTACCTCGTTATCATCACGGAGATAAGCCTGCTCAACATTTCTTTTCTTCAGTTGCGGCCCAAATCCAGCAGAAAGGGCAAACTGCCGCAATATTTCAGGCCACGTTAAAGGATTCAAGTGACGTTGCCAGCTGCGTATATCAAAACCCCATGCATAAGCCTGGTACATAAGATAAAGTGATTTAGTTGAAAAGCAAAGGAAAAACTGAGATTAAACAGACACATTAACAGGCAGTGAGGGAGATTTACCCCTTCAACGATATGTGGATGTCCACCTCCAGGGTTACCAGCACCATTCTGATTTGCCCCTAACCCAGAGGCAGGTGTTCTAGCAACATCTTCAATATCCTTAATTATGGTTCTCAAAAGTGAAACGTGTATCTCACCTAATAGCCTTGGATCCTGAAATAACAAAACAGGAAATGCATCTTCTTATCCATAAAACTAAGACAGTCAAGTCAATACACATTTCAATGGAAGAAAGAAAAAAAGCATACATAATCATGAAAAGCTTGGACAAACTCATCTAGAGTGAAAGGCCATATTCCAAGCACATCTACAAAAGTAATTAAGAATCTCCAAACC
The DNA here is from genome assembly GCA_948099555.1 of Croton setiger. NCBI lineage: Eukaryota > Viridiplantae > Streptophyta > Magnoliopsida > Malpighiales > Euphorbiaceae > Croton > Croton setiger. Next base: position 19,339 of record CANUEY010208447.1, read on the forward strand.
TGCAAATTCACAGTTTACTTTAAGTGCCTAAGAAAGAAAAACAAAAGGGGGCGCACATGAAAATGTCCATTAGAATTAGAATGTAAACAGTATATTTTAGAACGTCTGTCCAAATAGGAACGACAAGGGAAAAGGTTGTAGTCAATTGTGACAATCAAAGTATAATGTGCACATTGGATTGGACCAGTAGTCTACGGGATGAGTGTCTCTACCCATGTCAACCACTTTCCTCGCTACAAGTTTCCAATTTATAAAGATTATGTACAATTTACCAAGAGGAAACAAAAAGATTCGGAACAACTTAAACTCACCATTAGAAGATTCCCTACATTCTCCTCTGAGGTATTCCAAGGTTGAATTGCAAAAGGTCTCTTCAACGTAACAGATTTTGGAGGGAATGGAGCAAGCTTATCTATGAAGAACAAATATTGAAAACATAAGCTTGCACAAATTACTGAACAAAATTTATGCACAAGAGATAAGCTTCTTGGGAATGTATCTAAAAAGTTCTTAACTTGCAAGATCTGAGAGCATACAAGACTAGGATAACAGTTGTAGAAGTACATAAAGCCATGCATGTAAAATTTCAGAGCAAAATGTGGTACAAATTAAACTCAAAAATAGCAAAGAACTGTATACATGAAAAAAGCAAATATGCCCGCTGAAAACAGTCTACTAATAATAAAATGGTTATTATTGAATGATAAATGAAGGTCATACGTAACCAACCTCTGAATGAATCAAGATTCTGCAGAGTTTCAAAGTCAAGAGAAACTATCGAAGGCAATCCCTTGCTTAAGGCAGCTAATTCCATGAGTTCCACACGTTCATCCTCAACCAGCTCCATTGACTCTTTAGCAATTCTGCGTGCAATTGCCCTCTCAGTGGCAGCCTTCTGCCTTGCAGCCTCCTTTTCTCTGCGTTGTTCTTCTTTTTGTCGCATTTTCTCAACCTGAATACAAAGATTAATAAAAAAGCAAAGCATAGTATATAAATAATTTATCATCACATTCAAATTTACGGAAGAATAGTTCAGAATTGGCCTCTGCATATGCAAAGTTATTAAGGAAAATTTGGAGACGGTCAGCAAACTTACTTTGATAGACTCCTTCTGCAAGAATCTCTCTCTACGTTCTAATTCACGCCTTTGCTCCCTCTGGTACCTCTCCTCCTCTCGCTGCTTTTCGCGCAACAGCCTTTCTTCTTCCTTCCGCCTTTCACGGTCCTGCTTTTCCATTTCTTTCCTTATTCGCTCTTCTCTCTGTATAAAATATAGGTAAGGTTATACCATCTGAAAGTAACCTATAGGTTCACAGAAGAAATTATATGAGTAGTAAAACCATACCTTTCGCCTTAAGATATCTTGCTTTTCAAGCTCTTTCCTCATCCTCTTCTCATGGGCCTCAACTTCACGCGCTATTCTCGCTTCCTCACTCTGCAAGAAGCTAAATAAGCATGCATTTTTAACAGTCTACAGTTGAAGGGATAGATGTCTGGATGAAGTAATTCCACCTTTCGCTTCCTCTCAATTCGCAGAACATCCTCATCATTGGTAACCCTCCCATCAGACTGCATGAATGGATTGTCCAACAAAGTAATTGGATGTGAACCAATTTGAGCATCCATGCCAACATTTATGAAGGAGCTTTTTCGTACTGCAGTGTCATATTCTGTTGTAGCAGATGGCAAGAGGTGGCCCTGCCTGCCTTCTTGGGGCATAAGATTTAGACTGGGCAGCTGACTTGGAAAACTATATCCTGAGGACAATTGCTCATTTGCATGCATGAGAGGGCGTCCTCTGGATAATGCAGCAGCCTTAGTATTATGACCATCAGCTGGTGAACCATATTGGTATGATGGGCCGAGATCGTATGCATCTGCTCTAACAGTCGGCTGCTGGGGAAGGAACTGGTATTCATGCACAGGCCTCGTAGTGCCCTGAGCATGAAATATGTGAACATGGAATTTATTTTCCATACATTTAAACAAGCGATAGAATTCATTGGAAACCTATTAAAACTTTTAAAACTTCTGCTTCTTTGCTTCCCTAGTAGTTATTTTTTCACGAGTATAACAGTTGCTGTCCCATTTCAAGTTAATTTTACTGGATGGACAGAAAGCAAAAAGTTTTGTATTTCCACAGGAACCAAATACCGAATAAAGAACACTTACCTAGAAATATATGCGGCTGATTAGTAATCAAAGTAAAATAAGATAATACTAAATTCAGCACACTAAGTCACTCCACTTTCTACAAGGAAAAACACCCCACAGATTCTGATGAACCAACAAATCTATGTATGGTGATTGCTTCCAGTAAATTACCTATGTGCCCCCACACTGGTACTCTTATGACCTGGCCTATTGTAGCAGCATTTCTCTTTTCTTTTTGATAATTGAAAATTTTCATTAGGATAATTCAAGATTACATAGGAAGAATAGTCGAGAACAGAGAAATTAATAGCAACATCAATTCTTTCAGAATTACTCTGGCAATTTCACAATTTAAAGAATATAACTTAACCTTGATAGATTTCACCTCAGATCGATCATATAGGCTGGCCTCAAAAGATCGTCCAGGCTGCTTTTGCTGTCCCACTGTAGCTTGTCCTAGAATCATATAAAACAGATTATCAAAAATCATGAGCCAGCTCTCAATTGCTGACATATTGAGACGTCCAGCAAACCAAACAAGTGAAAAAGCAACAATTGGAATGTTCATTAAACAGCAGCACAACTAATCTTCAATTAAAAAAAAATATCGATGTTTAATGCACAAAAAGGACACATGACATTCTCATGAACAGAAATCAGAACCCCATATTTCAAGGACTTGGAACCAATTTTACTTAGGAGTATATGTCATGGTACCAGTATCAGTAACAATGCCACTGTATCAGACCGTTGGGTGTATTTGAGGCAGCTGGTGCTAACTTGAATTTTTGAAGAAATTGGGAAACGGATTAAATAATGTTCATAACAACAATATTACAACACCTACAAAAAATTGAATGCCACAAAAAGAATTGCGTGAAATAATTACTTAGGTGAAAAATTTTGGACATACATCTCTCAAAACAATTAATAAACTGATACGATATAGCAGTTTTTGAAACTTATAATATTGCCTAGGAAACCAACATAAAATATGGTCCAGGTTTCTCATGTAAAAGATTAAGATGTTTACACAGAGCTACAAATTGAAAATTAATCTGCAAATACTTCTAAATATTCTTAGAAGTCATCCATGTCCATTTCAGAGTGCTATGGCAATAACTTCCATATTCCACTGATATTCTTTTTTGTCAGTATTTTCTTCATTTCTTAATGAAGAGAGTGATTAATGAGTAGCCTACCTTACAAAATCTCGTCTCAACTACCTCTAAGCAATATTAGAGTATCACCAATGTCATCTCATGTTTACACTTCCCTCAAGAAAGCATCTCCCATCTCCTTGACAAACAAAAGTAACTACAATAGGCTACATAGATCAACATTCAGGTTCCAATCTAATAGTCTTAATTGCAATATCAGCCATATTTTCCAGACTAAACTGAGAACAAGCAGCAGCAGACTATCACTTGAAGTAAATAATGGAACAAGTAACAGCAGCAAAATGCCAAATTTACCTATAGGTGCACCAAATGCATCTGGAGGAAGGGGGTCAAACTCCATACCAAGTATCGGACCATCCTCTCTCAATGGCTCCCCCAACTGAGCCTCCACAAATGCTATAGCTCTAAGCTCAGTAATTGACTGTTGTGATTCATAGTATCTCTTGGCTGAGGACATGTCAGGAGCAATCCTCGGGACAGCCACCCCTGGGGTCCTAGCAACTATCCGCCGTGGGTCCACCCCATGACCAAATGGACTTGATCCTGATGTAGACACTGGCACAGGATCATTTCCAACCTCTGCCACTACCCCCGTTTCCTCACCAACTTGTGCTGTAGATGGTGCTGGTGAATCCTTGGGTTGACGCTTTGCTGGCAGCGCCTTTCTATCCTTCAAACGCCTGTGACAGAACCACATTTGCAGCTGGCGATCAGAAAGTCCCAATTGGACCGAAAGCTCAGCCCGCAATGCCTCTGAGGGGTATGTCTCCACTAAACAAAACACAAGTTTGCACCAAATTAGCAAAATTTTGATAACATGCTGCAAAAAAAAAGAACTGAAGAGTAAAAATTTCAATGCATTAAGCTCAAATGAAAGCATAACAATGTAGTAAACAAGTAAAAAACTTCAATTAGAAAGCTGCATTTCAGATTAAGAATTGAAAACAGAAATCATCAAAACTAATCATTCAATTGAAACTCAAACCTTAAAATTTAAAAAATAATAATAAAAAAATAAAGAAACAAACCAGCATAAGTTTTTTCCAGAATCTCAAGCTGAGAAGCAGTTTTCATTTTCCGCTTAGACTTAACTTCACCTCCTCCTCCACCTTCAGCCTTCTTCTTCTTCTTCTCACCCTCCACTCCACCACCACCATCACGTCCACTTCCATCCATTGCCAGAAACCCTAAAACCACAACCAACAAACTAAAAACTCAACAATCCAGCGCAGAAATGAAAAAGATAGATAGATCGATCTTGCTTGCTACTCAACTCTGATTCAAAGACTTTCTCTCACTAGATTTCTCTTTCTAAAAAGTAGAAGAAGAAGAAGATGATGATGATTAATTCGGTGCGTGCGATTGAGTTGGATATGCGGTTGTAAGATTAGGGAATATATTATATATTTATCAAAATCATAAACTCCTAATTAATATAGTAAAAGAAATTACAAATTCTTTCTTCTTCTTTTCTTTCTTCATTATTAATAAAAATAATAATATTATTGTTGAAATTGAAAATAATAATAAAAAGTAAAAATTGAAGAAGCTACGAACAAGAGAACGAACAGTCTTTCTTCTGTCTCTAATCGTCGAACCCATTTTTTTTTTCTTCCTTTTTCGATTTAAATTTTGATAAAAATATATATTTTGATTTTTGTTTTAAATATTAAAATTTTGAACAAAATGGTTTGGTGTGGGTATTTTGTCAGATGATGCTTTTTGGAAATTCAAGACAAAGGATTGATTCATTCTTTCAGAGTTTTTTTTTTTTTTTTAATAATAAATAATTTCGGATTGGTGTTTGAGTTTTTTAATTTATAGAGGTTGGTTTTTGGTTTGTACAGTTAAATCTAATCTAATCGAACCGTTGAAGCGCTATCCTCCATCAACGACTTTTTGTTGTCCAAAAGGTTTTACGTTATTGCATTAATTTGATCTCTCTCTCTCTCTCTCTCTCTCTCTCTCTCTCTCTCTCTCTCTCTCTCTCTCTCTCTCGCTCTCTCTCTCTCTCGCGCGCTCGCTCTCGCTCTCTCACTCTCTATAACACTCAAATAGAAAAAAAAAAA
>CANUEY010208482.1:0-24047 GCA_948099555.1 Croton setiger
ATTAGTAAGAGCATAAATATCTATAACATATAAAAGCTAAGAATGTATTGATAATATAGTATTTAGCATATGTTTAAAATGCAATTTAAAATAAAAAACAGTGTTTATTTTATGTATTTTTTTTATTATTATGTAATTTACAATTGAAGATTTGTAGTTAATTTTCTCATTCTTATGGACTTTATCAAAACATTTTTAAATAATAAAAATTGTCATAATAATAATGAGTCTTAATATTAAATAAAATATTAAATATGAACAATTTTCAAGTATAGATAAGTTACAAATTTTTTTTTCTTGACAATATAATTATAGATAAATTTGAATTTCATATCAAATTTAAATTATGGAAACCACATGATAAAATAATTGTTATAGGGCTCTCTTTGTGCAGTGGAAATATTAAGGTGTGAATGTCAAAAAAATTAGGTTGGAAGTCTCATCCAACAAATTCTCTCCAAAAACTATTTGGGTGTGTGAGTTGTATGCATGTGTGAATAAAAAAAAAATAAAATAGAGTTAAATCGCACAGAAAATTAATTATTTATAATGTTGTCATCATTGCTATTTTGATTGAAATTTTTCGCATTATTATCAATTAGATAAATGAAAATCTAAATATCTTAATTTTTTAAAAGATTTTTAACTTGATTAAATTTATTATTGCAAGTCACATTATTTACAATGTTAAGACATTGCCAACATATATTTTAGGTTTATATTGATATTAATATATGTTTTAATTATTATTTTACAATTATCTATATAATATATAATAATAAAGTTTTGTTCTAAAAATAAAAACTATTTTTAAATTGATGTTTTTAAACAAATTATGTATTTATTTATAAATTTAAGCTGATTTCCTATTTTTTATTGTAGACATTATAAAATTATATTTCAATTTTTTTTTAAAAGGTAATAATGTTTTACTTTTATTGACAATATAGTATATTAATAAAATTATTTTTAACTTTTTAAAAAAAATATGAATTTAATTTTTTAGTAGCACAAATTTTATTTAAATATCACTTATATTAAAAGCTCGATTTAAATAAAAATTTAATAAAGTCATGAATCATGATTGTTTAAAAAAAATTATTCTTAACATATTTAGAGTAACAATGTATAAATTAAATAATAAGCAATTGCATTTTAATTTGATCAAAATAAAATCGAACCATTATCTAAGATTACAGTTACGGTTCCTGATTGTAAAAACTTAATAGATCAAACAATTCAAATTTTATTTTAGTTTAGCCTTAAATTCTAGTATCTCCTTAATAAATGAGTTTTATTTATTTATTATGAATAGATTAAATTAAATAAATTTAATTTATATATATTCTTACATATCACCCACACCACTGTAAACCATCTTCCCTACCCAGTAGCTTTTGGCGTTGAAGCTCTGTCAAATACCCTTCTGGTGTTTGTTCAAATCCTTTGCCGCTCCTCCACTTCACTTCTTACTTCCACTTCAAACCGCCACTCCACTGCCGTCCAAACCACCTGCTTCTCTGGTGCTCCGCCGCCACATCATCTATCTCCAGTCACCTGCCTGCTCCTCTTGCTTCTCCCGCCTCCAAACCCTAACCCTAGCCACTCAAAGCACTTCCTTTTGTCGCAAGGGCACTTCATCACTGGAGCATTCAGGCACCAATAACAACTACTTTGTGAGTCTTCCTTCCTCTATTTTCTTGCTACGAGCACATTTCATTTTTATTGCTATTTACATTTTTCTTTCAACTGACTCATTAGCTAGCTGATTCTGCTACCTACCCTGCTTGAATTTAAATGTAAAGGTTTAATAAGTTGATATTGTACTTATCTTTTCATAATCCTTATTCCGTACTGTAATGTGTAAGATATATATATGCATTCTTTTGAGTTTAGTTACACTGAATGAGTCCGTAAATTTCTTTTGAATATTCCCCTTGAATTTAGGAAAGTTTGGACTGTGATAAGCTTGAAGCCTAGCAATGGAAGTAGACTCGTTAATACCTGCAAAACGAAAAACAGCAGAGGACACTGAGGTTGGAAATGCTCCCCTAGAAGAATCTTCCATAAAGCGAAGAAATTTGACTCGTACTTGCGTGCATGAAGTTGCTGTTCCCAGCGGCCATACATTGACTAAAGATGAAAACATTCATGGTACTCTCTCAAATCCTGAGTACAATGGTGAGATGGCAAAGACCTACCAGTTTGAACTTGATCCGTTTCAGAAAGTATCAGTGGCATGTTTGGAAAGGAATGAGTCAGTTCTTGTTTCAGCTCATACATCTGCGGGGAAGACTGCAGTGGCTGAATATGCAATTGCCATGGCCTTTAGAGATAAGCAGAGAGTGATATATACATCACCTCTGAAAGCTTTGAGTAACCAGAAGTATCGGGAATTACAACACGAATTTCAAGATGTTGGTTTGATGACAGGTGATGTGACTCTTTCTCCTAATGCCAGTTGTTTGGTCATGACAACCGAGATTCTTAGGGGAATGCTTTATAGGGGATCAGAGATTTTGAAGGAAGTTGCATGGGTCATCTTTGATGAAATTCATTATATGAAGGATCGCGAACGAGGGGTTGTTTGGGAAGAGAGTATTATATTTTTGCCACCAGAAATTAAGATGGTTTTCTTGTCTGCAACAATGTCAAATGCCACTCAATTTGCAGAGTGGATTTGTCATTTGCACAAGCAGCCATGTCATGTCGTATACACAGATTTCAGGCCAACTCCCTTGCAGCATTATGTTTTTCCAATGGGTGGAGCAGGATTGTATCTTGTGGTTGATGAGAATGAGCAATTCAGGGAAGACAATTTTATGAAACTCCAGGATACATTTACGAAACGTAAAGTTGGTGATGGGAACAAGAGTGCAAATGGTAAAGGAAGTGGAAGGATTGCAAAGGCTGGGAATTCTTCTGGGGGTTCTGACATTTATAAAATTGTAAAGGTGTGCCTTCAATTGTTGCCCAATTTTAGGTGTTATCTGTTTTTCTCTGCTTCAAATTGCTCCCATTGGTGTATATATTCATTTTTTGTTAATCTTTGAATTTTGTCCTGCTCTAGCATCCACTCTCCTCTGGCTGTTGTCTCATAAATAAAATAGAATTCTATAACATCCCATATCTTGGAATTTCATGGCGGGGGAAGGTATCTTTAAGTTTTAGCAGGAATAAAATACCTGGTCCAAAAATCAAACTTAGTAGATCACATACAAATAGGCAAGTCATCACATTTCAATAAAATTAAAATTTTGTGAAGGAAAAATTAATTATTATTAAGATTTGTCGAAAATTCTTATTTGCTAAATTTCTGGGAGCTTCCTAATTGCTTTTTGCTTGGCTAAGTATGAATTTCGCAATAAATGGAATTTTATTGTATTATTAATTGCCCTGTAGAGTTGTTGTTTTCTTGAGCGAGTGTTCACTTAAGATAGATTTTGGTTTGTCTTGCAGGACAAGATATAATCTGTATTTTTTAAGTGTTGCCCTTATATCCAGTAAGTCTTGGATTTTGCTGTGTCCTGTAGGATTTATACTCCTGTTGGGGTGAATGAGTTTTTTTGTATCTCAATTATAGATTGATCATATTTGGTTTGTGTTTGTATGCCATATATATTGTTGTGGTCATTGTTTGTGCCTTGTCATGATTTAATTTCTTTGTGACAATTCTTGCTGTTCTGCTGTAAGATACCTTTTGTTGTGTAGTTTCAAGATAACAATGTTAAGATACTGTTAGTTTGCTGAGTTCACATGTGGAGTAAGTTGATGAGTCTTTGGCTTATGTCTCTGCCGCTTTTACTTTGTAATTTCAGATGGTTATGGAACGAAAATTTCAACCAGTTATAGTTTTCAGTTTCAGTAGAAGAGAGTGCGAACAACATGCAATGTCAATGTCTAAACTTGATTTTAATACACAAGAAGAAAAGGATATTGTGGAGCAAGTATTTAATAATGCAATACTCTGCTTGAATGAAGAAGACAGAAATTTACCTGCTATAGAGTTAATGTTACCACTACTCCAACGAGGCATTGCTGTCCATCATTCTGGCCTTCTTCCCGTCATCAAAGAACTCGTAGAGCTTCTTTTCCAGGAGGGTCTAGTAAAGGCCCTGTTTGCTACTGAGACGGCAAGTATTTTAATTGGAGATTTCCTTTATTCTTACTGATATTAGTAACACTACTAATGTTCATTTAGTAGCCAGCTGATTTTTGTTGACTTGCTTTGTGTCAGTTCGCGATGGGTTTAAACATGCCTGCAAAGACTGTTGTTTTTACAGCTGTTAAGAAGTGGGATGGTGATAGTCATCGCTACATTGGATCTGGGGAGTACATCCAGGTGAAGTGCATGCATATTACTTTTACTTGTATATTTGTATACTCATAGATGTATAGACATGTAAGCATACACCAATTTCTGTTTGTATATTCACTTTGTATGCTATCTAACTTTGTAGATGAGTGGAAGGGCTGGGCGTCGTGGCAAAGATGAGCGTGGTATTTGTATAATAATGATTGATGAGAGGGTAATTTTTGGCTAGTCATTCTCTATATTTGTCTTATATTCAAATATTGTCATGAGAACTCTGGTTATTTATTTATTTATTTTTTGTATAAAATTTTTCATCTCAATATATTGCAGGAAGTGTGTTACATTACAGCTATCTTTTTGTTACAATGTTTGTACATACTCAATATTCACAGTCCAAACTCTTGTACATGTGGTTTAGATGTGAACAAACACCAATATTTTTTGTTGTGGATGCACGTTTTGGTATATGTTTCGAACAAATAGAATATGTTCCTCTGTTTTCTTATGGATTATGGGTTACTGCTTTGCTGTTGCTTTTATAGATGGAGATGAATACACTTAAGGACATGGTTTTGGGTAAACCAGCACCTCTAGTTAGTACATTCAGACTTAGCTACTATTCAATTTTAAATTTGATGAGACGTGCTGAAGGTCAGTTCACTGCAGAGCACGTGATAAAAAATTCATTCCACCAATTTCAGTATGAGAAGGTATTTGGTTAATCCAATATCTCTTCTGTATTTCTATTGGTGAGTTTAGTGATCAAGAAATTCTCATATATTTTTCCACCTTTTAGGCTTTACCTGACATAGGGAAAAGGGTTTCAAAACTGGAGGAGGAAGCTGCTGTACTTGACGCTTCGGGAGAGGTAAGCTTTTTTCCTGTAGATCATATCCCATTTTGTTTTAATATAGTTCTTCTGATTTCTATAAGTGTGACATTTGAATTTCTTTTAATTTGTTTAGGCTGAAGTTGCTGAATATCATAAGTTAAAACTTGAGATGGCACAATTTGAGAAGAAGATGATGACAGAAATAACAAGGCCTGAAAGAATTCTTTATTATCTTTGCACTGGCAGACTGGTATATACTAAACATGACCTTTTTTTTTGTTGAAGTTGAGTTCAATTGAACAAATAATTTACAGCCAAAAGTTGGATTTTCTATCCTCAGTGTTTGTTTTACCACTTCAATTTTCTGACAATTTTTGCCAATGTATATTATTGAGTTTGAAGCTATGTAAAGTATTTAGATATTCATGCATTTATGTGATTTGTACACATTTGCCCTTGCATGAATGACGTTGATATAGACCTCCTGTGTCACATATGTAGGCCCAGTTTAAGAATGCATGAATCTTGACTCTTTCGACAAAATATTAGGTCTTAATTTGTTTATTAATTATTGTTATTATTATGTTACTTGTTTTTTGGGGTGAGGGACTGCATTATGCTTGTATGTAGGTGAAAGAGAAGTAACTTTGTGTAAAGCTCATATTTATGTTTCAGCCTATGGTTTGAAATGTATTTTCTTTTTCTAAAGTGATAATTTTTTAGTACTTAATAAGGTCAAAAAGGACATTTGACTCTTTTTTTTTATTTTGATTTCTAGTTCAAAGTGCTTGTCCATATTGCAGATCAAGGTAAGAGAAGGTGGAACTGATTGGGGGTGGGGAGTTGTTGTAAACATTGTTAAAAAACCTGCTACTGGATTGGGCACATTGCCATTACGTGGTACTGGTTACGTAGTGGATACTTTACTTCATTGCTCTCCTGGATCAGGTGAGACGGGTTCACGACCAAGACCTTGTCCACCTCGGCCTGGAGAAAAGGGTGAGATGCATGTGGTAAGTTGATGCATCAGTGAAAATATGCACGTCACTTCTTGACTCATTTCGCTATTAGCGCAAGCACATGGTTTCATACAATGGAGATTATGATTTCTATTTGCATCTGCCTTAGGTCCCTGTTCAGTTGCCTCTGATTTCTGCTGTGAGTAAAATCAGAATATCTGTCCCTGCTGACCTTCGTCCACTTGAAGCAAGACAAAGTATACTACTAGCAGTGCAGGAGTTGGCTACTCGATTTCCTGAAGGTCTTCCAAAACTTAATCCTGTGAAGGTAGCAATTCAAATATAATGTATTCTTTATGTATTCTTTTACGGAGGATTATTTTAGGAAAAAAAAAAGAAATCCTTTTTTATGCCTTTCCTCTATGAAAATGTGATTTTTTTTTTCAAGTATAATATTGGGAAAAAATCACCAAATCTCTTGATACCATTTCTCCTCTGGTTTGTGGCATTGGGCTATGAGATGGTGGATGTTCTATGTTCTGAATACTCAGCCCTTACTCTAATTCCGACTAATATGAATTTGGACTTCTTTTGACCACTGAAATCTTGAGTAAAATTTGGCTATTATAGTATTTGGAGATTTCAGTGAAATTTTAAACTGCAATCTGTCCTCATACAGCACTAGTGGCCTGGCTCAGATCTTGTTTTTATAGGATGACAACATAAATGGCACATAATGGTCGCTTGCATGTTATTTACATCATTAAATGATTAACAGTTGGAGTCTTATTATTTGTCCATCTAGAACCTTCCAGGTTTATACCTTTTGTAATAGCTGCCACCAATCAGGTTGATGCAGTGGTAAGAAAGAGGGACTATGTTTATACTACTTCAACATTTTCACCTTTGCTTTTTTACATTATTGCACTTACTTTTCTTGTTTCAAGTAGTTCTTTAAATTTTCTCTTTTTTTGTGCATGAAAAATGCTATTGTTGTTGTAGGTATTCATTAATGTGGCTGACATACAAATCTCATGGTTATTGTAGGACATGAAAATTGAAGATCCTGAGATTGTTGACTTGGTTAACCTAATTGAGGAACTGGAAAGGAAGCTTCATGCTCATCCTCTGCACAAGGTTTGTCATATAATTAAACATCAATTCAATTCCGTCATTATTCTGGTAAATTCTGCAATCGGTGGATATTTTCTGCAGTTTGGAGAATCATCTAACTTATGCTGCTTAAAGCAGTTGTCTTATTTGTACAATGCATTTTTTTGCTTGCAGTCGCAAGATGTGAATCAGATCAGAAATTACCAACGGAAGGCAGAGGTGAATCATGAAATTCAACAGCTCAAGTCAAAAATGCGGGATTCACAGGTATTTGCCTTCCTCTAATGTTTTCCAGTAGTCTGATTGAAAGATGGTTTAAGATCTTTGTGGATCACTAGTATTTATGTTATGCTAATGTTTTTCAAATAGTCTACTGAAGCTTGGTAGTAGACGGTAAAATATCTCTGTGCCAGATAAATATTGAGTATTTCTAGTCTTTTTATATGCTTTTGCTAATTTTCTTGGTGGTGGATGCCTTTTGGATATTGATAAATGAAAGAGATAAGGCAATGCAAAGAAATGCTTCTTATTACAAAGGCATTCTATTTGTGAGAGCAAGAATCAAAGCACATTTATAATAATTGATGATTTAATTATGGGGCAGAATATGGAGAAGGGAATTGTTTGTTTGCAAGGGTTATTTGGTATCAGGAGGTTGGCCTTTGATTAAGGTTTCTCAAAATCAATAGAATATTTCTAGCAGTTATGTTCTTGTTTCTGTATTTCTAAATGGGCCTTCTTTAAGTTTTATTCTTTACTGGAGTGGGAACCTAGGAGATGACGATACACATCTCATTTTCTTTTTGTGATGGGTCTTAATCATCCGCACAGCAAACCTTGCAAACAAATATGCTGTTAGTAATTTTTTTTTTGCCTTTTGTTACTGTTACTCTTGTTATTTAATGCAAGTTTCTGAATAGCATAGTTTACTATTAAGTCTGTTTATTGGAAAGCATAATTGCATAAAGTTCCAATAAAATAAAAAGTTGCAATGTTCTTATGCAATTTGACTCTTAAATTCAATGGTGTATGACCTATTTCGGTTTCCAGAATCTAAAACTGGCTCTAAGAAAAAATCAATCTTTTCAGAGTTTCTGTACACAATTTAGTGGAACTGTGCTTTTATCCTGTGCCCTATCTATATGTTGTTAAAATTTAAGTGTCTCATGATGAAATAGACATTATATTTGCAGTTTTTTTTTTCTTGTCGACTGATTAGTCGTTAATAAATATTTATTAAGTATAAAGACCATTCTTTAATTTTTTTTAAAGACTTTTGCATTTATGCTCATTTCTTCATGTGAATAAGTATAGTCACAATTCTGTAAAATATTTTTAATCGAATTTGTTGAATTTAAAAACCCTTCAACTTCTCCACTTTATGTTATTCTATTAAAAACTTGTAATTTTGGCATATTTGTTTCAGTAACTAACATAGTTTCAAGAGAAAGCCTGGAGCTGTTGACAGGTTGTCTGAATCTCCTTTTAAATCTATCAAATGCAAAAAATAATAAAATATTTCATGTTAACAACTCATAATTTTGGGCTTGACAACATGAATAAATGTACAATATATAAATTTAAACCTGGAATAACGGCAAATTAAGTTCTAATATCACTTGAAATTAGTTCAGAAACAGAATTTCAGAGTTTTAGAAGGTATAGCTTAAATTTTCCAACATTAATATACTATGGAATCAGAGTAACAGTGGCTTTTTTTTTGGGGTTAGAAATATTTGGCTTCTGAAGTTTGCCTTAATTCATTAGTCAATCTCTATGGTTTTTTTTTTTTTTAAAATGTTTCTGAGGTTCTAATTAGACCTGTATCAGTCCCTACATCCAGAAAAGTTCAATTTATCATCATTTCTTTGTGTTATGATCTGTTAACTTTCCTCATTCATCTCTAATACACAACATTTAGTTATGTTTTTCTGTGTTACCCTCAAAATCCATGCAAATAGTTTTTATTGATCAAATGAGTTTCGGAAGGAAATTATTTTGGACTAGTAATGATAAGATTAATTTGGTAATTTAAAATTGTTTTCTATCTTTCGACTTTTATAACCACAAAGTCATGTATGTGTTATTAATGTCAAATTTTAGTGACCTTATAACTTCCCAAAAGGCCAAAACATAGGGACTAAGTGATGAATTATAGCAAACCTCTGGACCAAGTATTACTTGTCCCCTTCCTTTTCTTTTTGGTGTCATTAAGCTGGATTAGTTTGCTTTTCCTTAACATTATTTATGGATTGGATAGGCATATTATGAGGTAATTTCAATTTGATGTATGCTTTTAATGTTTATGTTGATTAAATTTGTGGATGACACGATAGCCTGTTGACTAGGAAATTGAGATATTTATAATGCTATAGGAAGGAGAGGATGAAATGAGCGAGGAAAGAAAATAGGAATTAAAATTTTTACTTTTCATTTTCCTTCATTATTTTTCATTTTATTGTTTGGATTGGAAGGATAAATAAGGAAGAAAATTGCACTATTTTCCCTATGTATCTCTTTCCCGCTCCAGCTCCAGTTCCCTTCTAACTTGGTGGGACTCTTAAATGGTGGAAAAATATTTTAATTTTCTTTACTCTCTCAATTTTCCCTCCTTTTCAAACAAGGAATTTTGCAATTCCCAATGCATTTTCCTTTCCTATTTTCCTTCCCCTCAGTGTTTCATCCTCTCTGGCCAATAGAAAGAAGGTGCAAAGTGCCAAATGGCCTGAGTAAATTTGCCCGGGCATGTTTTCTCCTTCTCCTTTGTGGTCTGTCTTTCACATTTTATAATTAGATCTAAAGTCTCAGATAAACCTTGGTTCAAAATACCATATCCAATTGCATCATCAGCAAATTTAAATTTGACAGTTGCAGTTACTACTCATCACATGTGATTGATTTTGTTGTAGCTATATGTGGCTATAATAATATTTATGGTACTATGAGCGTGCATATTTAAAGCTTGTTTTTGTCATTGTTAGCCAAATGTTTTCTATTATTTCTGTTGCTTTCTTTGCATTCTCATGATTTCCAATTTTTCTACATGGAAGTTCGGTTTTAATTTTTTTTCTTGATTGATGATTTTCCAGCTCCAAAAATTCCGTGATGAATTAAAGAATCGTTCGCGGGTCCTGAAACGGCTTGGCCATATAAATGCAGATGGTGTTGTACAGCTGAAGGGAAGGGCAGCTTGCTTGATAGACACAGGGGATGAACTACTAGTTACAGAACTAATGTTCAATGGTGAATCAATTACTACTATCTTTTGATTATTTAACACTTCTAGGTTCTTGTTTTGTTTCAGGCAGCCAAATTGTCGTTACACTTGGTGTATTAGACCAAAATTAACCTTATTTAATCGAGATACTGATCCAAGCTTCGAACTCCTTTTTTTTTTCTTGTTTTAATTTTGAAATAAAAGAAATATTTGCAAAGAATATGTATCTATAGTATGAAGTATGAGGTAGCATTAGAGAAGGATTGAATTGGTGACTGATAATTTATGATCTACTATAGGAAACTAAAGGACATTGAATTTATAATCTATTCTGACGTTAATTTGAACAGCAAGAACTATGGTTTATATTCTTTGAAAGATTGCAGGGACAACTTGGTCTGTGTTGAACTAAACTTAGTGGAATTGTGAAGTTTCTCGCAAAGTGGCTAATGAATCATTGCTGAATCTGTCTTCCTATGCAAAATGACTTGGTTGTGCTTCTTTTATCAGGTACCTTCAATGATCTCGATCATCATCAAGTTGCAGCCCTTGCAAGTTGCTTCATTCCTGTTGATAAATCTAGTGAGCAAATACATTTAAGGGCAGAACTTGCCAAACCATTACAGCAACTACAAGAGAGTGCAAGAAAAATAGCAGAAGTATGTCCTTTTTGTTCTTTACTTGTTTGTGCTATACAATCTACAATTGAGTTATAAATATCTTTACACAATTGCAGATACAATATGAATGTAAATTGGACATCAATGTTGATGAGTATGTTGAATCGACAGTCAGGCCATATTTGATGGATGTGATTTACTCGTGGTCAAAGGTTAGTATTTCCCAACTAAAGGATGCGGGTGGTGGAAATAGTATTTCAAATTTTTATTACTGTACTTGTGTGTTTGGTATTGTTGAAAGCTGACAGGGTGTTCTGTACACCTAAATATAGCCTTGGGCCGAGGCGTGCCAAGATTCATCCTGTTTGTAGTGAAATGTAAAACTCCATCAGACAATGGAAAGGTTTTAGGGCAAGGAAATCTCAACAAATAGGGGTAGATTAGAAAGATTGGAGTGGAACAAATGTAGGTTTTATGAAGGTAACTTTAAAATTCATAAATCTGAATTATCTATCTAAATGTTGGAATAGGGGAGGTCATTTGGTCTGGGCTAAATTGTCTCTCAAAATTTATATTTTTGGGGGTAAAATTGCCTCTCCTTAATTATATATTATTAATTATTCTATCCTAGTGATGTTCAAATTGTAATAAAATAACAATAGATTATAATAAGATAACAATAAATAAATTTAAAATATGTTCTGTTAAGAACAATATTTTAATGCGTATTCTTAATTTTTTGTTAAGAAATACCATTTTTAATCATACGATCAATTAATTATTTAATTTATTCTACTAAAATTTGGACAATTAAAAAATTACTACAAATGAATTTTATCAGGTTGAGGAATGCTATTTTAATAAATATTCATACTTTTCTATTAAATTTAAAATATATTCTAAGAAGAATTATTTTCTTATATATTACTAATGTTTTTATTTTGATTTTTAATATTTGATTTTCTATTATAATTCCAAATGATGGTATAAGAATATTAATAATGTATTCTATAAAAAAGTTCTAAGGGTGAATCATGTGACAAATAACAATGATGGATTTTTGATATTTGGTTTCCTATTATAATTCAAATAGTATGTTTATACAAATATTAATAATATAATATACAAAATATTCATCTAAGAGTTACAAATGGTACGCTTAATATGTTGGTCTTCACTACAGTGAATCTGATGTTTTCATGTGGCCAAGATCACATTTGTTTGTTGATTTCTCTCTTTAGCTGCTATCTATCATTGACCACTTCATTGACTTGACATAAAAAATTCCTTCTTACATGGGAGTTCGCTAAAGAAGTGTATATAGAGCAATCACTTGGATTTGTTTAAGGGATTTTGGTATGTTATCTATACTGATCTCTCTATTTTGTAGCAATCTCCATGTGCGTGATTTTGATGGTTTAGTGTAATTGTCCAACAGATTGGCATATACTTCAAAGCGAGTAATCACTCATTCACTCAGTCTTCTATTGCTAGCAAGATTAGGGTAAATGCACTAACAAACCAAAGATTTTGGACAATTGATATATGTATTTGGAATTGAGTTGATACAGTCTGAAATAGGTATTGCAATCTCAAAAAGAAAATATGTTGTGGACATTTTTAGAAGTAACAAAACTAAAATATCTTCCCATTATATGCCTGATATATTTCCTTTTCTATAAGTGTGGTTAGTTTCTTCGTTCACAACTTGGTAACCATTGGGATGTTATTTGCAATCTAAGATACATGAAAGTACTCTTTGACAAGAATTTTTGTACAAGGACAAGGGACATTCAAAAGTGATTGGCTAATTAGATACAGACTAGACAAGTTTACCATATGACAGATGGTCTACATTAGGTTATTATGTCATGTTTGGAGGAAATTTGATATATTGGAAAAGTAAAAAAGCAAGATGTTGTGGCTAGATCTAGAGTAGACGCAGAATATTGGACCATGACATTAGCCACGTGTGAACTTATTTGGCTCAAAGAACTTCAAGAATTGGAATGTGGAGATGTATAACAAATGACACTTATATGTGATAATCAACCAATATTACACATGGCTTCAAATCTAATGATTCATGAAAGGAAAAAACATGAAGGCATAGATTTTCACTTCATTAGACTGGAGATTGAGTTTGGATGCATCACTACTTTTGTGAATTTAAATGCTTAGTGGCAGATGTTCTTACTAAATCTCTTAGAGAGCTGCAAATTGAGTACATTTATGAGAAGATAATAGCTTACAATTGTATGCTTCAGCTTAAGGGGGATTGTTATCATTGTCGAGTTGATTATTTTGATTTAGGCTAATTAATGATGTGATTTTCTAATTTAATTGCTTTGATTTAGGCTAATCGAATGTGTTATTTTCTTTCCTTTTGTCACACCTTGAATAGTATATTTTTTCTATTGGCTTGGGGAAATAACCTTGCTAAGTTGCTATTTGCTTCAACCTCAAAAAAAAAAAAAAAAAAAAAAGTTGAACTCAACTCAATGTAGCACTAACTGTGAAATACAATTTGGGTTCATTTTATGGATCTGCTTTCTTCATTCCCCTTGAAAGTAATTATATATGTAAAGAATGCATTTGTCGTACATTCATAGGTTTTTCAAGTTTCATTTTCTTTGTTTATTTATTTATTTCAGGGTGCAAGTTTTGCTGATGTTATTCAGATGACCGACATTTTTGAGGGTAGCATCATTAGGAGTGCTCGAAGACTAGATGAATTCTTGAACCAGGTAAATTGTTATACTTACTCATTATGGAGGTGTGTCCCATGCCATTGTTCAGAACAAAACACGATGGAATTTCGGGTTCGTAAGATAGAAAGGGACGAGTTGGATAAGGAATTAATCGAGATTTCATGAATTTATTTATACTATTCTTAACCAAAGATAATTGAGATTTTTTAATGAATTATTATAAATTACTTTATTAAATATTTTACATAAACTATATATATGATTATCTATGAAAAAATAGTGAATATGTATGTAAATTTTTGTTTCCCTCATTTTATATTCACATCATATGTGTTAACAATGTGTGTAATGTGGTTAATATTTATATTTTTAGGATTTCTATTTTTAATAAATATGAAGATTAAAAAAGTGGTTTTATAGTATTTAAAAATTAGAACTAGGTAGTTTTTGGTTATGTAGCTTCGGAATTCCATTATCAAGACAAGATGAGACGATATAGAATGTTGGAGCAGGATGGTTCGGTTTTAATCAAAGTACTACTCCTGTGTCAAAAATTATTCTTGGAGTGGGATTCAGTACAAGATTATTATTTAATTCATCTAGGGGAAATTTGGGATGGTTTTTGGGGCAGGTTGGCATTCCCGCAGTCCTGTGCACACTCCCTTTTAATCCAAAGTGAGTTGGGTTGGGAGGTGAATTTGCCTGCTTTGTTCCTTGTATGGCTATAATTTGAACATATATGTATGGTATGGAGAAAAAGATATGGAGCCTATTGATAGTTTTCTTTCTGAATGTATTTTATCCACTTGCAATTATTGTTGGTAGTAGCAATCTTACTTTCGTTGCTCAAAGATCCAGTGTCATAGGCCTCGAGTTTTCTGTGTTTTCTGGATGATTTCTTGTTGGTAATTCTACTATTTCAAACAATTTTGTTTATGCTGCTGAGAAACGATATTTTGTTGAAATGTGCTCCTTGCATGATATCCATGGTTCATGAATAATTTCTTCCTTGTGATATTAAAATTGTTTGTTAGCATGTCCCACCGATTTTATGGACTATTCAATGCAATAATTACTTGGAGAAATTAAAGTTGTAAAGTTTTCTGGATATTATGTAGCTACGTGCGGCTGCCCAAGCTGTTGGAGAAGTCAGTTTGGAGAACAAATTTGGTGCTGCCTGTGAGAGCCTTCGTCGAGGTATTATGTTTGCAAATTCTCTTTATCTGTGAGCGGGTGAACTTGCAGGATTTTGTTGGTGCAAACTTTAGAGTCTTGCTGCTATTTTCTAATGCTGGCTGCATGGGATGTGCCAAAATATAGAGATGTACAATTGTAGGACTAGGAGGGACCTATCTTCTCTGTTCTTTTTTTTTTCTCACAAGCAGATATTATTTGCATAGTTATAGGATGTACATAGGAAATGAAGGTTCTGTTTATTTATAGAAGGTTTTGAAACCGAAAAATCGGACAAGACCTGTCCAATTCCTTTGTTTGATTTGTAATTTTAGAAAAATCTGTCATTTTTCTGCCAAACCATGGGTGTGTGGATTCTATTTGATGGTTTATTTTGGATTTTTGATTCATCAATGCATTGTAATGATATTTTGTGATGGAAGGGTTAATTTTAAATCTGAAAATGCAGTTTTTTCTTTTGCAATCATCATCTTAAATCGAGCATGCGAGGATTAGTTTCATCCTCAACTAAATTTTCATCTTCTCAGTTTTTCATCATTCTCTTAAATAACTACTACACGAGTGAATTAAATGACTAAATGCTAAAAGTTAGAATTTAAATTAGTTTTAAAATATTAAATTTATAAGTCAACCTTAATTTATTTATCAAAAAGGAAAACTAAGAATTTTTTTTGTTTTGGAAAGTGATTCCAGAATTAATTTATGTCATCCCTTGAGGTTTAGTTAATGGCATTTTAATGGGTTTTTAAAAAATTACACTTTTAATACAAATTTACATTTACATATTTAACCTTTTAAGTTTTATTTTTTATTTTAAAAATATGAAATGTGATCTTCAACCATTAGCAACAGATGCCGATCTTCAACTAGCAGCACATGCTGACGATGAAGCAGTGGTTGATGTCGGCCATTAGGACTGCAAGCCTTGAGTTTAACTGTTAGAATTATTAACTAATTCTATATATTGTGGCTTAAATATGTAAATAAGTAAGATATACATTAAATTAGAAATATGAATTATAGAAGCATCAAAATTAAAATGTAGAGACTAGTGAATTTAAACCTAAAATAAAGTATATGTATATGGTTATGGTGTCTGAGTTACTTGAATAATCTTATACTAATCTGATTATGAAACTTTCTGAAAATTTTTCTCACATTTGAGATTGACAAATGTGATGTCAATTACACTTGTTTGTTAATTTTGATTGTTTTGATTAATGTTCAAATTTAATTTATAAAAAATTATTTTTTTCCTGTCCGAAGAATGAATAACAGTTTTGAAAGTTATGGGTTTTAATTAATTTTGAAGCTTTGATGGATTTTCCATTGACGCTGATGCTAGGGAAGACCACGGTCTTCATGGGCTTGCGTCCAGCGTCTTTAGATGGCGCTGGAGGCGGCAAAGGCCAAGTTTTTTTTGGGCTGCAGGTTTTCAAACCTTAAATAGCAATAGAGTTATTTGCGACTTTCGGCCATCCGACGGTGGAGTGGTACTTGCGTGGTTTGGTGGTCATCGCCAGTGGCAGACAGTGGCGGATGGCACTGGTTCGAGGCTGGAAGGAAATGGCCGCGAGCTAAGGCTTCTGGTTGAGTCTGCTGCGCGAGAAAGAAGGAAGGAAAATTTTCGTTTTGGTCCTTCTTCTCCTACACAGTTCCGTTTTGACCCTCCGTTTGTTTGGTCGACACGATTTGACCCTTAATGAACGACTCCATTTTTGGGCATGCGTTTCTGGGCAGATCTGCAAGCTGGGCTCGCGTGACTTGGGCCTTTTATTCTGGTCTGGGCCTTCGTAGCCCACGCGCCTGGGGCTGGTCTGCTGGGTTAATTAGCATTTAACTCATAAAGCTTTTTGAAATTCCATTTTAAGCTCAAAGATTTCAATTTTAATTAATTTTAACCCCTGAGCTCTAATTTTAAATTAATTTGGCCCAATTTTTGTAGTTTAGTCTCTAATTTTGTCTTTTAAATAAATTATAATTTTCTGGGGGCAATTAATTTAAATTACTTATGATATTTGGCAAATAACTCTTAATTGCGATATTTGGATTTAATTGCGATATTTGTGAATATTATTTTGCCTAATTGAGTTTAAATTATAGTATGTTTTTTTTTTATTGTATTTGATAGTTTAATAATGAATTGATTTAGGCAATAAATCGTCAAAGTGATATCTGTTGTCTAAATTAATTTATTTGAAATATTAGAAAAATGCATTAATATTCGTTATCAGTAGTATATTGACCCAAAGAAAGGTTACTATCTGACTAAATTGAAAATACATGTACGGTTATACATATGTGACAGTTATTAATTTTCAATCTATATGAATAATAAATCAGCACAAAAAAAATTTATTATTTGACAGTACTGCATTGTCAACATTTGCTTGCGGCATGAGATGTAAATTATTGATATTCTATGATCAAAGATGAGAATATTAATATTGTAAAATATTCTATGTCCATTTTGAAAGATTTGGTCGGCAAATATTTTTGCAAAATAAAATTCAAATAAGTGGGACGTATAAATTGGCGTGCACAAACTAAATTCTCCATAATGTAAGGGTACAATAAAAAAGGCATGAAATTTGTCACCGATTACGGGTAGAATTAAAAGCAAAAGGCATGAAATTTGTAACCGATTACGGGTAGAATTAAAAGCAACACGTAATAAACTTTTGTGATCAGCGTGGAATTTGGGTAATGTCATTTTATTGGCTTGTATCCACAATTCACCCTAATGGTGGCTCCCTGTTTTACACATAAAAATATACTCCCCTTTATCATTTTATACATGTGTGAATGTGATGTGGAATATATTTTCCATATCAAATTTTTATTTTCTATTTTCAGTTTTGATATTATAATTCTAAATCTTTTCAAAGAAAAAAATTATAATTGTAAATATATATTTATCTTGTAAAACTACAAAATTCAGTTAAATTGAGATGAATTCAGTTAAATTGAGATGGTAAATAAAAAACGTGCAAATAAATACTGAGTCCTATGTGAAGATTAGTAAAAGAAGTTTTATCATTCTTAATGATTCAGCTTAGGTTAGTCTCCATTATTTATAGTAAATTAAATGGTTAAATAAATAAATAAAAAGAATATTGCTCCAATACGATCTTGCCTTTTATTTTTCTTTTAGTTTTAAGATTCAAGTATTTTTTTTTTAAATTATAATTTTATTCATTTATTTCACCTTTATCCATTATTTATTTTTTTGTATTTATAAAAATATTTTATTTTATCATACTTTTTAGTACTGTCCAACAAAACTGTTATTTTATCAATTCTGCACCATTTTCGCCTAAAATCTTTTCAGCAATGAAATTATTATCCTTTTGTTAGTGGATCTAGTTAAGAGATGATTCTCGAAGTCTCGATTCGAAATTTTTAAGAATCACTGATTTTTTATTTTTGTTTTTTAAAAATATATGTTTAAATGTTTAATTTAAGACATCAATTTTAGTGAATCACAATTTACAAAATTAAATATTATATATTAAATTAAATGTAAAATAATTTGAATTATTAAATTTACAATTATATTAATTTTATGATATAAATTTAAATTTTATAAACTGTAACTTATTAAAATTAATTTCGAATCTCTCTACATATGACTGACTGAAAATGAAGTTTAAAAAAAAAATTAATTTCGAGATTTTCTCGATTCATAACCACCAGCCTCATCCTTTAATAAGTTGTCTCCTCTTCATCAGTGGGCAGGAATCAGTTATTAATTATCTCATCTTCAAGCTAATTGTCTCAAATAAAACTACACAAAATCTCTAAAATTTAAGAGGAAGAGAAGAAAATGTAGCAAAAGGAATATAAAAGGACATAATTTTTTTTTTTTGGCAAAGACGTAAATTGTTTTAGATTACTACAAGAAGAAAATGAAATGGAGGTTCAAATTACAAGACCACACTAAAATAAAATATATCAGAATAGTAAGTGGCTGATTTTCTTTAACTATTACTAAGCCCAATCTTGACTAAAACATGATGCAACGTTTTCTGCTCCATGGTTTCATACTCTGAGATGAACATTTTTTTCGTTTTAAATTCCATTTTTGCTTCTTTTGCTCTTAGGTTTTGGAGGTTTGTGTAGTTTTGTTTGAGAGTTGAGTTTGAGACTATAAGGTTGCAAATTATTAAACTAGTTCCTAGCCAAAGCAAATTACTAAACCCGTCTCTCTTTTAATTAAAGCCACAATAAAAAGGATATTAATGTGATTTACTAAGGAACTTAAGGGAAATATGATGTAGAATTAACAGAACAACAATTTTGTCAGAAAAGTATAGATAAAATAGTATATTTTTAAGAATAACTGCACGAAATAATATATTAAAAGAGAAATTATATGCAATACTACATTTTATACTTTTAAATTAAAAAATTTAGTATATCTTTTATAATAAGTGAAATAACATTGTTTTTGGTTTAACCTTTATTTTTTTACATTAATTTTTTTAACAAAAATTAAAAATCGAATACGTCAATATTCGTTAATATAATTTGAAATTATTTCAAATTTTACAAAGTGGCCTAGAAAATGATTGTTACCGCTGGACGATTTCTGGCGACTTTCGATAAAAAATTTAAAATCAATATTTATTAATATAATTTAAATTTTTTCTAAATTTCATCAGACGAAATGAAAAATACCGTCATCACAACTATACACTTACTTCCGATTTTTGCCAAAAAATTAAATCGGTATTTGTCAATATTTATTATTTGTCAATACTAAGTTATATTGAAAAAAAAATAACAAATACTAAGTAATATTAACTGATATTATTTAGGATATTGACATATAATAATAAATATTGACAATTATTAATTTTATTTTCGGGCGAAGGTCGCCGAAACTGTTTAACCGTGGCGGCGACCATTTTTCTAGACACCTGATGAAATATGAAAGAAATTTAAATTATATTGATGAATATTGATAGGTATTGATTTTTAATTTTCCGGTAAATGTTGTCGAAAACCATCTATATGTGGCGGCAACCATTTTTTCGATCACCTAATAGAATTTAGAAGGATTTTAAATTTTTTAAATTATATTGACTGATATTGACATATATTAACAGATTATTTGTTTTAATTTTTAATTAATTAATTAAATTAAATATATATAAACAAAAGAGGTGCGATTTTAGATTTAATGTATTATTTTATCAATAATAAGTGAACATGTGTTACACATGGCCAGAACTACATTTTTTTTCTTTTTTAAAAGGTAATAGAATTTGTTAATTCAGTTATAATTTATTAATTTTTTTTCTTCGGAAAAAGTATAATTTATTAATTAATCAAAGAAAATAATAGAGAAAATTTTTGCAATAAGATAAACGTGTGCTCATATTTAGGCGTAGATAGGAAGGAGTGTTTTACTTTCTCCAAGCAGATGTTGGAGTTGATTATGTCATGGAAGAAATAGTCTTTTTGATATCCGTTGTGAATGAGTGGTGCTTATTATGGCGTCGGCAGAAAAGAAAACAACACGTCCCATTCCATTTTATTCATTTTTAGGAATTCATAATTTTGTGCGTAAATTTTCACTCACAAATAATATTATTTTCTTACCCGTTTTCATTTTTTGAAATTTTACAAATGGTTCATATTGATATATTTTGTCATTTTAGGAGTTCAATTGTCTTATTTCTATAATTTTTTTTTTAAAAATTTATTATTGACAAAATTATAAATTTTATTGGATAAATTCATTCTCAATGAAAAATATAAGAGTATTTAAAATTGATTACTACCTCGATTCTTATTTATTAGAAACTTTTACTATTTTTATCAAAACTTGGTTCATATTTTTTCTTCCAAAAATGCCTCCCAAAAACACTAAAAGACAAGTAAAAGGTGATGCATGAAAGAGCAAGTCTGATACTGCATCATCAAACGCGTTCCACTTTCTCTTCCTTCAGAGTTGCGCTTGTGTGTGAGGCTTGAAGTGTAGTTCGGGGATGTGTTAAAGTTTTGGCTTCAAAATGAAAAAGTGGTGGGATATTGCCAATTTATGGGAGAAAGATTGAAAAGTTTTTTTATAGCCAAAATAGTAAAATCTTAGTTCCCTCCAAAACTTTGAGTTTGAAAGCTTTTTAAAATGGGTTTCCTTCAAATTTTTTCATCATTTTTTCTTATGTATCTTGTTTAAAGAGAGAAAAAAAAATTGATCAGCTTAACATCTCTAAATGGAAGGGGAAGAAATTAAACCTGGTGGTATCCAAAGGAAAGGAGGGAACAAAATGAAACATATATCAATGGAAACTGCACATGAATATGCACTTCGAAAATTGTATAAAGGTAAGAAGACCTAGGAAATCATGTCTCAGTTTGCATCAATTTTCTCTTTATCAAGGGTTTCTTAGTTTAGGATTATGGGTAAAGATATGAACAATGATGAAAATTCACTGTTGAAAGGGTGGTTGGTGGCTTCGGAGCTATAGTCTTCATTCTGCTTGGCATTTAAGGTGAAACATATACCAATGGAAACTGCACATGAATATGCACTTTGAAAATTGTATAAAGGTAATAAGAACTATGAAATATTGTCTCAGGTTGCAGCCATTTTCTCTTTATTAAGGGCTTCTTACTTTAGGGTCATGGGTAAGAATATGAATTATGATGAAAATTCATTGTTGGGAGGGTGGTTGGTGGCTTCGGAGCTCTTGTCTTCATTTTCCTAGGCATTTAAGGTAAGGGTGTAACAGGGGTGACTTTTGGGATTTCTGCAATGTTTACCAAGAAATATGAAGTGGGTTGTTTTTCTAATGAGTTTCAAGGAAATTTGAAGTTGGCTAGTGTGATCTAGCAATTATGGTGGGAGGTTAAGAGTAAAGTGAGAAATTAAATTTTGATTTTTGAAGGGGAGAGTTGGAGGGATTTGAAAATTTCGTTTTTTTTCCCTTCTTCATGCAATAGTGGCTAGGTTATATTTGAGGCCATTTAATAAATTGAAAGCAATTCATAATTTTCAAATCTTCCTTCTCATATTTTGGGTGCAGTCTACTTCTTATGCACTGTTCTACGACAACGCCCGCTTCAGTTAGACAAAGTTCAGTTATTGAGTTGGCAGCATTTATAAGTGAAATTCACCCACTTTCTTTACACCTGAATACCTGACGCCAAAGTCAGAGACGCGTGTCCCTAATGCATGTCAGTTGTGTTAGAGTGCGTTTAAAAAGCATTGACGTTGGAGTCACCTTTTGCCCCCCAAACCACAAAAAGACAATTGGAAAAATAGGAAAAAAATGGGTATTCTCTATTTATTTGGGATGTCTCCAATGCAAAAATTCTCTATTTCATAGGAATGGAGGTAGTATTTATTCATAATAAAATTATTTTTATGATTTGAAAGAAAAAATTTTGATTGAATCATTATAAATTGTGGCTTGTACCACACAGGTTTTCCGCTGGACCTCGCCGGACTGCTGTTGGACATCCACCTGACCGCCGTCTAACTGGGTATATGGCTAGACCCGAATCATATATCCTACTATTTCCTGGCATATGGCTTGGCTCATACACCCTGGTATATGGCTCATAGACTCGGGCATATAAACCCTATAATCCTATATGGCTTATATGCTCGGGTATATGGGTATACGACTCATATATCCGGTATATAGCTCTGTTAACGCTTGATTTTTGTCCTCGCACTAGACTAATGATGAGATTCATATGCTTACAACAAGAACTCAAAAGTTTTTGGCTCATATAAGGTTCTCCTTCAGGTTTCCAAGTAAAATTTCTTTGTGCTTTGCTCTAGGAGTCTGTTTATAGGTCTTTTTTTAACCTTTTTGAATATTTGATTCAAAATTAGCCTCTCTGTTTATAGGTCTTTTTTTAACCTTTTTGAATATTTGATTCAAAATCAGCCTCTGGCATGAATTTCAAAAAGATTCTTTTTGTTGATTCCACTCTACTTTCATAATGGAAATTTTCTTCCCATAACAGTAGTGTCACAGCAGTGTTCTTAGGCATAATTGTAGTGGCATCACGTATGACATCCCTAACTAAAACCTAGCATCATGCATGACGTTATTATAGGCATAAATGCATTTTTACGATTTTTATCATATAAGCAAAATTTTAATATGAGATTTCTTACATGTTAAAATCAATATACCACTATCCAGAGTAAAAGAAGTCACCTCGCCCTATTTTACCCTGTCGATAATGCTTAACAACTGTGGATCTCTCGACTGATTCTGCTGTATCTTCTATTTCAAAATCAGTTTCACTTTCCAAGTTGCCAATAAAGCACTCTCAGAATCCTCATCTAGGTCAATATTCAACTTCTTCAACTCATTCATAAGTGATAAGGAAGACACATGCGAATAGGCTGAAGTACCATTACCCTTTCGGCTAAGAGCGTCAGCTACAACATTAGCTTTACCTGGATGATATTCGATGGTACAATCATAATCCTTAAGCAAATCAATCCACCTTCTCTGTATGGAGTTCAACTCTTTCTGTGTCATCAAATACTTTAGACTCTGGTGATCGGTGAGTGTCTGAAAAGTCTCTCTATATAGGTAATGTCTCTAAATCTTCAAAGTAAAAATCACTACAGCTAGCTCAAGATCATGAACTGGTTAATTCTTCTCATGTGTTCTCCACTGCCGTGAAGCATAAGCAACGACATTACCCCTCTGCATCAGAACACAGCCCAATCCCTGATGAGATGCATTACTATAAACCACAAAACCACCCGTACTTGAAGGAATAGTCAACATTGGTGCTATAGTTAACTTCTCCTTCAGCTGATCAAAACTGCGTTGACAAGCCTCTAACCAAACAAAATGAACATCTTTTCTTAGCAACTTGTTCAAAGGTGCAGCTGTCGACGGACAGAAACCGGATTTGCAAAATCCCGCCTCTCTTTGATCGGTGAGGGCTTTTTCGCTTATGGGTTCGTTTTCTTTTTACAAAAGAAAGATTCATTTCAAACAACAGGTTTCAAAAAGGTTTAGACTCTTTTTGAAAATGGTTCGGTTTTTCGGAAACCGAAAATGGGCTTTAGGCGATAAAAAGCCTTTTGGATTTTTGCC
>CANUEY010208620.1:0-12044 GCA_948099555.1 Croton setiger
GCCCCCCCCGCGACCAGAGAGGGGGGCTCGAGCCCTATCAATTAAACTACACATATATATATATATAGATATATATATATATATATATATATATATATATATATATATATATATTATAAGATTTCTGTATGGATTAGAACATTAGTTTAGGTAGGAAAATACTATTGTATAATCCAACTTGAATTATGTTACTACTAATAATTAAATAAAAAATAAACTAATTTTGTTCCTAGTTAAACTCTGTTTTCCTTCACTCCCCTCAAGCTGAACTATGGGGTCATACACATTTAGCTTGTGCCACACATTCTCGAAAGACATTCCATTCACAGCTTTCGTCAGAACATCAGCAAGTTGATCCTCGACTGAGTATACGGCAATGCAATTATCCCTTGTTCCAATTTTTCTTTAATAAAATGCCTATTCACTTCTACATGCTTCTGAAATACGTATTGCAGCCTTATTGTCACACAATATGCTACAATATCCTTTCACAGGAAACCCTATTTCTGCTAGTAGTTTTCGAATCCACAATACTTCAGCTAATCCTTGTGCAATTCCTCTAAATTCAGGCTCTGCATTCGAAAGAGCAACGACTTTCTGCTTCTTACTCCTCCAAGTCATTAGATTTCCTCCAACCAAAGTGAGGTATCCAGATATTGATCTTCGATCAACCTTATTACCTGCCCAATCTGCATCCGTATAAGCTTCCACTTCAAGGTGTCCATTATTTTGAAACAGTATTCCTTTTCCAACTGTTCCCTTCAAATATCTCACTACTCGCATTGCTGCTTCCATATGCTCTTCTTGTGGTTTGTGCATGAACTGGCTAAGGATTCCAACTGAATATGCAATATCCGGACGAGTATGAGATAAATAAATCAACTTCCCTATTAAGTGTTGATATTGTTGCTGGTCTACCTGTCTCCCTCCTTCAACAATTTTTAAACCATGATTCACTACAATTGGAGTTTCCACTGGCTTACAATCCATCATACCAGTTTCTACCAAAAGATGAAGAATATATTTTCATTGAGATATGAAGATTCCCTTCTTAGATCGAAGTACTTCCATTCCTAAGAAATACTTTAGATTTCTTAAGTCTTTCATCTCAAATTCTTGGAACAATCTTTCTCTCAGCAACTTCATCTCTTCAATATTATCACCTGTGATAATCAAATCATCGACATAAATGATTAAACAGGTAACCTTACCTCCTCTTCGTTTCAGGAACAATGTGTGGTCCACATTACTTTGTTTGTACCCATATTTCTTCATTGTTGTAGTAAACCTTCCAAACCATGCTCTTGCTCTTGGTGACTATTTCAACCCACATAATGCCTTCTTCAGTCGACACACTTCTCCCTCTTCAAATTTCTACACGTCTGAAATATCTGGTGGGGCCTTTATATATACTTCTTCCTTCAAATCTACATGAAGAAATGCATTTTTCACATCAAACAGGGGATTTTTGGGAAGGGGTTTCTGTCGAGGTTGAAGAATATGACCAAAACGGCACGGGAGGCGTGCGTTTTGAGGTCCTGCGAGGCACGCGGGCGTGTGGCTGCGGGCGAGATCAAAACGCACGCAGTTTATGCGTTTTGATCCCTGCGAGGCGCACGGGCTAAAAGGCACAGGGCCGTGCGTTTTGAGGGAAATTGCACTTCTGGTGCTCGGATTTTGGTAATTCCTGTTTTAACCCCTGAACCTTAAATATTTTTGCATTTTAGTCCAGTAGAATGAACTTAAGTTTGTTTTCAATGTAGTCCAGCAGATTTAAATTGTAATAATTGCAATTTGACCATTGTAGTTTCTGCAGCTTTGCAAAATAGCCCTTCTGGGCAGATTTTGATAGTTTTGGATAATTACATTTTGGTCTTTCAATTTTAATTAATTGCACTTTTGACTTGGAAACTTTTATAAATTATGTTTTAGCCCTTCCAGCCTAATTTCGACGTCCTAAATCCGTTTTTGACGTTAGAAATTTATTTTGATATCATTTTGAGGCTAAAAATCAAGATTTAAATGTTTTGTTAAAGAATTTAAGTATAAAATTGATTTTAATTATTTGTTGGTTTATTTAAATATGGTTTTGGTTTTAATAATTATAATTATTCTTAATTATAATTATTATATGATAAATTGAGATTTACAAATATGTTTATTATGTTATGAAATAATTTTCATTATGGAAAATATACGAATTTAATTTTAAACAAAGTTAACTCAAAGATTAAATATGAAATCATGCATCATAGCATATATGGATTTCTGATTTGGTTATTTGAACATCATTACTATGTTATGCATTATAAGTGCATCGAGTTCTCGAGCGGCGCGAAGTAAGCAACCCGAGGGCCACCCGAATTCACAACAGTGAGGTAAGTGCTAAAATCACTTACTTATATGTGTTTGATATGAACTTTGTGATATTGCCAAATATGTTATATTGAGCAGTTTAGACTAGAACTGAAGTCCGTTCATCTATGAGGTATGAAACTACTGTTATATGTTTTTGGATGAATTGTTTGGACCGATAATGAAGTCCGGTCAATTGGAGATATATGCTATATGAATTGTGATGTTTGTGGTTCCTGAGCCGGTACTGAAATCCGACCAGTTGAGTTATTTGATCTGGTTCACATGATATATATGACAGAATTGCTATGTTTTAACCGATGTTGAAACCCGGTCATATGTTTATATGAAGCATGACGATATGAAAAGTATGATTTACAAGTGCATATTCACAAGACTTAAATATTACTGTTGTGATTATCGTAGCCAGTGTTTGCAAATTTCACGTTTGAGAAACCACGGTTTTCTTTATGATTTGACGAAAAGGCTTACTGGTCCTATATGATATAGAAAGACCTACGGGTCCTATATGATGCAGAATGATCTAGTGTATACTGCATAATAAAGGTTGATCCACGGATCCCTTTTTGACCGACGATATATTCCGGTCTTACAGGTTTGCTGGCCAGCTATGGTTACTGATATGCCGTGAAATTTCCGGGGCAACACTTGGTTGATAAATCACAACTAAAGAAAAAAGAATGACATGTCATTATGCATTTTAAGATATGATTTTGATATATATGTTATATATGACCTGATATTGAACAATGTTGATATGTCTTTGATGAACTGCCCTATTTGTTATATGATATTACTTTATTTAGCACTTGCTGAGTATGCGACTCATACAAATCGCACCATATGTTTTCAGGTCTGCTGTTTGAGTGAAGTACTAAGACTTCACTGGTTTATGCTCAGGTCGATACAGTTGAAGCCTAGGCCTCTCTCCCTCACACCACGACATCTGTATTTACTGCATATAACATTTGCCTTATGTTATGTTTGTATAGCATAATTACATGTTTTGGCATATGTATATTATGTATATGTCTTGTTAATAGTGTTTTGGGATAAACAGACTATTGAGATGTAAATATGAGTTTGTAATATGTTATGTTTGATATTTGGTTTGTGCTTCTAGTTTATGCTTGGTTAATGTTTGAAATGGACTTAGGTAAAATGAGAATTAAAATGTTATATAAAAAAAATGACATGTTTTATGATATAAGGTATAAGAGAGGACGTTACAATGTGTGTTGGAAAAATTAAGAGAGTGAAGTCCCCTTATCTAGGGCAAAACAAATCCTTAAATTAGAAAGCTGGAGGACCCTAGTTAATTTTTCAAGGATCAAAATGAGAGAATTAAGCAAGATTAAGGACAAATCCATGATTATTTTAGGTATTCACTGTAAGAAATTACCAAAAATTAGGCCGAAGCTGATAAAAGAAAAGCTAAATATTACCAAAAATAGGTTTCAACATAACTAGGTTGCTACCGGCATTTAGAAGGGTACTAAGCAATGTGCTGCCTCCACGTAGCAGCTTAGGGAGGTTTGATCTAAATCGACTTGGCTTGATTCAATTCGTTTTAATTTATATAAATTTGTATTAATTTTAGCTCAACTTTGAGTTTTGGATTAGAAAAAGGATTGTAGGTCACTGCCACAAGCATTCAAAGCTAGAAATGATGCCAAACTAAACAAATCAGCACATTAGGGCAAAGATTGAGTTAAAACAATGATGGATTAAGGAAACCACGTGGTTGAGGGTAAAAAGGTAAAATTGACCTCTAGTTAAGAAAATTTTAGGTCGAAATCGGTTGAATGTAAGGTGGATTTCTGTTAACAGTTCCAAAATTGAGATATGCAAATTAAGAAGGGTTTGATTATCCAAAGAAAATAATTAATAAGGAAAGCAAATAATTCAATTTGGAAAATTTTTAGTAAAGAAGAAAGGTACTTAATGAATATCTTAAAGATTTATTTAGTTAAGGAAACTAAATAAGATGGTTTAGATAGCAGAAAATTGAATTTTAATTATCTAAATCGCCCAAGGAAAAAGAGCAATTAAATAACATTGCTAAGAATTTCATGCTCACTTATCAAAACTAGTAAATTTATTATTTTCCCACCTTTCAAGCATTCACCATGACTACTACCAAAATAAAAGATTAGGTCCATTTTTCTTAAAAAAAGAAAGATAACTTACCAATGGATTAGAAAATTACTCCTATCATAAGTTTAAGAATACAATGCAGACCATGAACTATCAATCAAAACAAAAATTTTCAATACAAAGTTTTTGAGTTGAACGTGATTAATTCTTTGGATCCACTTCCAACACTTGACCCTTTACTTAAAGACTATTAAATTTGATGAGTGCCATGTCTATAATTAATGATAAGGTTAAAAAACAAGATCCAAATCTCATTAATGATGGATCAATTCCCCGCAAGCTAGTCCAAAACCCATTCCATAGTGACCACCATTTGATTTTGAGTAAGGAGATTTGCGAAATCTAAATCTAACATAGGTTTTTCCATTTACTTTTCAATTAATGTTTAAGTCTTTTGTAGTCTCTTTAAAGTTTTAATCAACATCAATGTGAGTCCATTGTCATCTTTTATTTGTAATGGACCCATTGCTTCATTGCCAATAATTAATTTTACGAAAAAAATTAGGGAATTGGAGATAAATAACACATTTTAGAAACTAATAAGTATTAAATACTATCAAATTTTTAAAATGTACTAAATAGCATATTTCAATAAAATTAATTTTAAAACCCTATAATACCTCCTCTCTAACTTGAAAATCCAAACATACCCTAACTCCCATAAACCAACAGTTTCGTAGTCTAGTCACCAAAACTTTGTGGGATATCCGTTGCCGTTGCCGAACCTTCACCACTACCGTCACCGTAGGAAATTTGTTAGATTTTTGTCAGACCCGCTATTACGACTTCTAGATTTATATAAGGTATATGACTCATATACACAGATATATGAGCCATATGCCTGATATATTATATTGCAGAGTATATGTCTCATATACCAGATATATAGTTCATATACCTGGGTATATATGGCTCACCATATCCTAAGTTTGGTCTTTGAGCCGTTGCCGTAGCCCGAACTTCTCTAGATCGTCTCTGGAATTTTGCCTAAATTTCGCCATTATTTTTGGATCTTCACTGGACTAGGACTTTTTTAAATATTATTTTAAAATATAATAAATATTAAAAGAGAAGTACAAAAGTAAAATACTAAATAATGTACTATTTTCTTAATTTTGAAAATTTATAATATTTACTAAAGTGAAACTAAAAAATGTGATATTTACCGCCATCTCCACAAATGATTCTAGAGTAGCAACCTTTTGTTTTATCAGAAATCATATTAAGGAGAAACGTTTATGGTTAGCTAAAACAACCAAATGAATTATACACCTAACAAACCATGTACCTACCTCTCCAACATAATTTATTACTGTATTGTTTTCTTTTTAATATAAAAAATGATGAAATTAAAGTATATTTTATTGTATTAATTTTCAAATTTAAAATTTAACATTTTATTGAATTATAAAAAAGATGAAATTACTTTAAAAAATGAACTTAAATTAAATTTTATTGTATTAATTTTGAAATTTTAATTTAAAATTTTATTGAATTCAGCTAGCACCTAAAAATTTATGTTTTTTTTTTTTCTTTGAGGAGAGAATTTGAATTGAGAAACAATTATAATTTATTGATAGTATTTACTTCAGCTGATTACAAAATTAAGATAATTTTACAAAAAATTATTTAAATCTCTATAAAAATCCGAAATTTGCGTTTAATTTTAGCATTATTTTATAGATGGCGTGGTGCTCACATCACATGGACAGAATCCAATTTAATTTTAATAATTGTGTTATTTAAATTGACAAAATAGACAATTAGTTTATTTTAAAAAGGAAATACCAAATGGTAGGTGATGTAAACATAAATTTGGGGTCCTTTCTTTTGAAACAAATTATGCAAAACAATGGTGTATATTCCAAATATATAGTAATAGTAATTGCTGACTTCACATATGGATTCCAGCATATATTCCTTTTTTTTTAATTTATTTTTGATATATCTTTTAATTAAAAAAACTAATTATTCAAGGTTGACATAAATTAATAATATTTAAAAATTTAATCAAATTTTCATACAATTCATATATTATTATCAGAATATATCCAATGAGTTTTCATACTATTTATTTAAAATTATTTTTACATGAGTACTTTTTTTATTTAATATTTAGTTTTTAGAATTGTATTGTATAGTCATAGACATGATGTATTAAATAAATAAAACTTGACAGCCTGTATTAAGCAAATTGAATGGTGGATTATAATTAAAAAAATTTAAAAATGTACGGCTTGGATTTCATTCCTTAAGAGTTTAATATATTTAATATTTTATTGACTATAATAATAGATATTTGCATTTTTTTTTTAAAAAGTATTGTTTTGAAAGAATTTTTAATATATTCATTAATCAATTCTGTTTTGATATATTTATAGAGAAAAATATAATTTAGTCTCTATATTTTCATTTAATCTAAATTCTTTTATGTTGAGGAGAGGGCAAGAAGCAATTGACATTAATGGGTCAATGACCCTTCACTCACTCTTACTAATAACAGCTCATATTTATAAATAAAAATTTCGATATTACAATTAAATAAAAAAAAAATATATGTTTGTCAATAGTTTTGAGGCCCTAAAGGTCATGACTGATTCTAAGTTGACTTTCATTTGTATGGTAATACTAATGCATTGACCTATTCATTTATAATACTATATTATACTTATGTTAATGTATGCTTATATTTGTACATTAATAATATCTTAAATTATATGAATTATCAAACTATTAATAGAACAACTATACCTTAGTTGTACCCAAATATTTGAAACCAGAAATAAAATGAATCATAACTTTTAAAGACATGTAACTCATGATTTGGCACAAGATGCTTTAGTTTTACATTTTGATTCGATTTGAAGGAATGAGATTCCATCCTGTTATGCTATGTCTTAGGTACTTTTATTAAGTATGTTAAGTATATTTAGCTTAAGTGTATTTTAGGCTTATTGTGTACTCTATATTTCTATACTTATAATTAATGAAAATACTGTGTACACTTTTTTAATATGGTATCAGAGTTGTAAGTCGTGTTTTTTCTTAAAACAAATTAGGGCTTCATCTCGTTCTTTTCTTATTTTTTTTCTTCCGCTTTTATGTCTTCTTTAAAAATTGATCGCCTCAATCGAGATTTCATGAGTTGTCTTACTCATTTGAACTTACAAATTTTATTACGAAAGTTAGAATAATTGTCTTTATTATCTCTGCTTTCGTCTGGTTTCTCTTTGAGAATTTGTTGTTCTTGCAAAGTTAGGGAAATTGAATTTTAGGTAATTGCAATAAAACATTAAAATTGGATAGCTAGGTAAAAATACCCTATTAAATATGGTAATAATAATAATTTGACACTAGAAAAACTAAACTAGTCTAGTCCTAGCATCACACATCCTCTTTACATATGTCTAAATTTTTGATATATTTTTATGATTACAAAGATAATTCATGGCATATATTTGACATAAACGGTTCATTAATTTATACAACTTGTCATTGTTACAATAACCTAAACCCATAATAATTAAAAATACATAATTTGCTATTTCTAATTCTGGCATCACATATTGTGTTTGGTTTATATGACCGTCTTTTCTCTTATTAAAAAAAGGGAAAATCTAATATTGTGTTAGTTTGACAAAGTAATTTATGTTTTCCTTGTTGTTATAGAAGAAAATTAAAACGGACCTTTCAGTTAAGCTGTCCATTTGTTAGAAGATTTAATACTCTAAGCTTTGTTAATTGATAATTGCTATACTTCTAAGCTACATATATGGTCAAAAACACCTTTCTTCATTGGAAAAATCACCCCACCATAGACTATGTCATCTTTATATTCAAAATTATAAAAATCAATAGGCAATAATCTAATTCCTTGACTATATAAACCAATAACAATGTAAATTAATTAGAGAATATAAACTAAATTTTGTCTTAAAAAAAATAGAATAATTTGCCGGTGCGTCTAGTAAAATTAATTATTTAATTATTTATACCGTTTGTTTATAAGTCGCTAAAATTTAAGAATTATATTAAACAATTTAAGAATTATTTTATCGAATTTTGTCTGAATAAGTGAAGAATTAAGGATATGTAAAAAGAAGAAAGCAAAAGCTAGGGAGCAAATTGTGTGTTGTTAATAGCGATAGATAATAAGCATGAGATGCCAAAGAACATATTCTATTGCAGAAAATAGTTTAAGTTTATCCAAATCCAAAGCAGTCCTTGATGGAATCGCCCTTTTGTGACATCCTATTCTGCATTAACTTTAAACCAATGGTCGTATTGTAGTACCACTTTTTTGGGACATTGTATTCTAGGCATGGCATGCCCTTCTGTTGCATCATCCACATTTTCCACTCACATCACCAACCAATATATCAATTTTGCTTTCTTTGTAGTAATAAAAATATTATTTAAATAATTAGTTTTACCTAAAATCATTTTGGAACAAATGAATTGTGTACAAATTCATTTTAAAATAAATCCTAACATTTATTATAAAATATTGGTTAATTAGAAATATTATTTTTATTAAAAAGAAAATTAAGTTTGAGAACCTCATAACTGATAATTAGAAAGACAGGTATAAAGGTAGTTTCTAATGCCAACTTTTCAATATATAATGTCAAAATGGATTCATAATATTTATATTATAAAATAAAATTTATATATTATTCTCATTATCATCCACAACCAAGGCCACTATCTAAATAAATGTATTTATTCATATTCTTATATGATATATACTGCAGAAAATCTCTGTTAGTATTTTTCTTTTTTAAAAAATTTGATGCTTTATTAAATAATCACAACAAAGGACATCATCCCAGATAACCAAGTTAGTCATAAACTCCGATTGCTCTAATCAAAACATGAACACACTGATTTGCTAACTTCCGAACGCAAGAGCAACTCTCAATGTCAATCTCAATCATTAGAGTTTTACAATCTAAAATAACTAAATCCAAATAAGAATGAACACTTTCATCGAATTTAATGCACTTGCAACTATCTTCGAATCAACTTCATAACACAACATTAAACACCTATATAAACATCACTTCCTGAAGCTTTCATTTGAAACACATGTTCCTGTGGTTCAAAATTGGGGTTGTTTTAAGATCAATATTTTTTTTTTCAAAATTTTTTGAAATAATAATCTTAATTTTGTTATTTGGTTTTTACTAGTATTATTTCTTATTTTAATTGTTGATACTAATACTTTTTAAATTTCTTTTGTGATAAAATAATAATGTATTCATATTATTACTCAATGAATCATCATTTTTTTAAAAATAGCTAACTCAATTTAAAATTTTAAAAATTGATTATATCACATAGGCCTTTTTAGGGGAAAGAATGGAATTGGGGCCTTTAGAATGTGTGTTTTTAGCAAATTTGGAGTAAAACTAAATAAGTATTTATTTTGATTTTGATTGGTTTTGGTCCCCTTTTCTCCACCAGTCATAGTTGACTTGTTATTCTCAGTCACTAACCTCCATCAATGTCAATAACTATGTTGCATCAACCTCTAATTATTGTTGGAAAACAACAACTAAAACAAATAGTAACCAGCTCAAGTTGCCAAATTACATTACCAACCTCTCTCGTTTCAGGCTTTAGGCCCATTTTTCATGCATGCGAACCAGCGAACATGCATCTCTTGAAAAAAAAAGGGGTTGCACGTTTTCTTGGCGTATTGCGATGAGTAGTAAGTGAACATCAAGAATCTTGGTGGTTTCCATCCACTTCCAAAAGCTTTTCCATCAAATTAATCCATCAAGCTGTAAAAGAGGTTTGCCGAAGGAGGATTTTTGACTGTTCAGTTCAAATATGCAATTTTTTGGCAAAAATCAAAGGTTTTTGTCATGATTTATCAGTCACACATGCATACGCGATGATTCTGGCAAGTATCAAGCCAGAATCCATGAGTTTCCATTGATTTCAGTTGGTGAAATCAATTTTAGCCTCGCCGAAAAATCGGAGTCGCCAGATTTCGTCGTTATTCCATCAGTGGAGAAAACATAGGTCGCTAGAAAATAATTGTATACCCATTAGATACCCTCTGTATTCTCAGTACCAAAAATGAACTTTTTAGCTAATTTTTCTAATTGTTTCTCCTAAAAAGTTCTAAATCTCCTTTATCTATATTATTTTTAGGTTTTTGGAACTTTTGACTCTTATTTTATTTTTTTAATGATATTGTAAAAAAAATAACATTTGTCAAAAAGGTCATATTGAATTTAGTACAACTTTAGCACCACGGAGATCCATAGCTTTACACCTCAATTTTCCGTATAGATCATGGCTTTTTGAAGATCTCTATTGACAAATAAGACATCACTGGATTCCTTATAACAAGATCTTTCATTTGGTATGAATCTTGTTCCATTTTGTTGTCGTTTGGATGAAATGAAAATTAGAAACATACTGAAATCTTATAAAACCAGGAGAAATGAGGCTCAACTAGGTGAACAAATTAAAACTTGAGAATTACCATGGAATGAGTATTCTATAAGTGTAAGGTTTGTTCTTATTTGCCATTAGAAAATTGATGGTGACACTATATTTCCTTCCGGTGTAAATTGCTACTAAAGTTCTTGCAAACTGTTAAGAAATCACTTGTAACCATACATAAATTTATTCTAAACTGTTTTTTCAATAAACTGCTTAAAATTTAATTAAACTTCTCTAAAATTATTTTGTGTATTTTGATCTTATAATTTATAAACGACATTTTTTATAAATAAATTTATTTTTTTCTCTTTGTAAAAGCAAAAATCTTTGAAATATTTATTTTACGGAAAATTTTGATTTTATCCTCAATTTTTTAAA
Organism: Croton setiger; assembly: GCA_948099555.1. Lineage (NCBI taxonomy): Eukaryota > Viridiplantae > Streptophyta > Magnoliopsida > Malpighiales > Euphorbiaceae > Croton > Croton setiger. The sequence continues at coordinate 11,371 of CANUEY010208620.1, forward strand.
ATTTAAAATATTTTTTATTCATATTTGAGAAAATAGTATGTTTTATACTCATATTTTAAATCCGTTATACTCCCTCCATTAGAAAAAGGAATTACATTTCCAAAATTTTCTCATGTAAAGAATTCCTATGCTTTCTAACTAATTTTCATAACATGGTTATGCCCTCTTGATACAAATGTCGTTGTTAGAGTACTTGGATCTCTAACATGTGTTGTGGAATATGGTTAGGTGGGTGAAGATTGTGAAGGATTTTTTTTTTTCGAGAGACCTATATTGATTGCAGAATTCAGATTTATTAGGGTACTTGGATCTCTTCACTTGAAGTACACATACCTAGGTATGCTTTCTTAAAATGACTTCTAAAATGGATTTGAAAACACTTTTGTGATTTATGAATTTTTGAGTTGTGTTGACGCTCGATTTTTGCCCCTAAAAAAAGCCGATGATGATCAATGCTCTACGCTCGAGATATCCAGAATCCTCTTTGATCCGATTTGTCAACCTCTAAAATTTTTAAAGGTTTTTACTCTTTCATATTTTTAAAAGAAAATTCTCAAAATTTCCTTCTATTTTCCTTTAAAGAAAAAGGGGATTTAATCAAAAATTCTCTTTTAATTACCAATTTCAAGAAAATATAAATATTTCAAAGAAAATTAAAATACTTCAAAATCTTG
>CANUEY010208686.1:0-34171 GCA_948099555.1 Croton setiger
ATATATATATATATATATATATATATATATATATATATATATATATATATATATATATATATATATATAACCCCTTAAATAAACAAGTTTGACCAAATTGAAGGCAGACGAGAGTGCAGCTCAAACGCTGAACAGCGAGTAGAAGTAAAGCATCTAGGTCCTTAATTATGTATTTAATACAATTTGAAAAAAAAAATAATGCATTTAATTACAGAAATTGGTCTTCTAGCTGTAAATCTAACGTAAACCGTAGGCACCGTACGCACCCGCATGAAACAACTTGTTTTGTTTGTTTATATTTATAACTTACTTGACTATATTTGACCTGTTACTGTTACTGCCGGTTATATCTGTAAATCTCAATAATTTATATATTACCTATTGGAATTAATTTTTTTTATACTCATTTGTTGGATTAAAAAAATCTTGATTTGAAAAATTTTTTTGAAAAAAATATATTTTCATAATTTAAATTGTATTATAAGGAGAGTTATTTGTATTTTTTATAATTTTTAAATTCAATTATTATATATTATATTCAAGTAATAAATAAATAAATATGATAAATTTATTGAATTTATTCTCTCACCAAATTAGAAATCATATTTTTATGGAAAATGTTAACATTTTTTTTCTAAATAAAGAAGAAAATATTTAACATACTAATGGGAAATATAATCTCTAGAAGATTGCATTTCTCTCTATAAAATGGGTATCAAATATACTTATGATAAGATTTTATGATAATGACAATTATTAGGATTTTTTTATTGTAAATGAAATTAAATTAATAAACTATTAATCATTTATTTTATATAGAAAAATCAAATAAAAATTAATAAATATCTAATTATTTTAAAAAATTAAAATTATCATACACTTATTATTAATAAATCAAATAATAGTACTTAACAAAAGCTAGTACTATTAATTTTAATTTTTTAAAACGTCAAATTTATTTTTCATAATAAATTTTAAAATATGCACGTTTGTTAAGTGAATTTATTATTATAAAATAATCGTATAATTTCTTTTTTTTTTAAACCATATATTTTAATGAAAAATTTCATAATCCGAATATAAATTAGACAATAATATTTAATAAGCTGAAAGTATTATTTTGCTAGAACTTCATAAAAGCATAACGTTCCTTCATGAATTAAAAATTATTATGCAATTTTGAAATCTTTTTTTTTTTATAAAATTTTCTTCCTAAACAACTAAAAAATTGTTTTCCTAATCTTATTTGGAACATATGAAATCGGAATTGGAATTATTATAAACTATACCAATTAAGGAAAATTAAAATCCTAACTTATTAATGTACAAAGTGATTCAATAAATAAAATAAGAAATAAAGTTTATATTATTATTAAATTAATAATAATTAAAATATTTCTTATTAGAATATGATTTAAATTTTCTTAATATTAATTATTAAAATATAATTTAGATTTAATTTATTAATGATTATAAATAATTATGTAAAGATAATTTTATTTTTAATAATATAAATTTTATAGAAGCATTTTTTATCAGTCAAATGATCTTTAATTCTCACATTTATATATACTATAGATTAGTATTAAATATTATTCATCTTTTTAATTATACATCTAAAAAGAATAATATTAGTAATTAATATTGATAAATTTGGTAAGAAATTTAAATTGTATAATATGAAAATTATAAAAAAAATATTGAATTAATTTAATTTAATACTAATATAATATGAAAAATAGACAAAAAAAATCCTCTTAAAGGATGAATGAATACAATTAATTACATGTATTTAATACTTGACAGCCCCCGCTCAACAAACCCAACACTACTAGTAATTTTTAAATATATCACAGTTAAGAAATGATAGAATCGGAAATCACGGGCCATGATCGGACGGTGCAGATGCGCCCACATTGTACGCCGTATAGTGAGGGGACTAAGACCACGTGGTTGAATTAAATGCGGAGTACGAGCTGTCACTGTAGTAAAGGACACGTGGCAAAATCAGATGGGATTGATTTGAATTGAATAAAAAAGAGTGGGGCCCAGAAGAAACAATCATGCGTTAATGATGAAAGGTGAAAGAAGAGGGCGGTGTTATCGGGACGGTCTAAATGTGTCAGTGAGATTGTTGTGTACTCGTGTGTTTTCGCTCTTTGGCTCTTCTTTTCATTTTGCTCTGACTGACTCGTTGAAATTTTTTCCTTTTTCAAAATAATAATAAAAATAATAAAATAAAATAATTGATTTAAAGAATCTGATAAACCGTGGATTAAGATGTAATTGTGATTAACATTTTCAATAATCGGTAATTAGTAATAATTGATTTTTGGTAATAACATATGGTTTAATTACTAATAGTATATGAACAATGCCATCTAAGCAAAGGAGATTAAGTGTGAGTTTATTCATTTTGCTAATTAATTGAGTTGTAAAGTACTTTCTCCTTCTCTAATAGGTCAAAATCCAACTACCCCATTTTCTAATTCTGAATTAGGGTTAATGGAATTGGGTTTATCACCATTTAGCAGCTTGAGTTTAACTTGCTAACCCAAAACTTTAAGACTTAAACTGGTATTAATGCAGTTATGAGTAAGAGTACTGGCAAGGGCTTCAAAGAATGGTAGTACCACAGGAAGGGAGAATAAAAGGGAGCCTTGATAACAAAGCTCCAAGACTGCGTGACCTGGTAGGCAAAACAGGTGGAATTGACCAAATATGTAGCTTATTCTCAAAAGATTTCGATATTGTTAACAATCCGATTAGTAATCAGTAATTGCTGATTGATAATTTTACCGATCAGTAACCAGTAATTGCTGATTGATAATTTTACCGCTCAGTAGAAAAGGATTCTAGTTTTAGAATGCAACAACTCAATATATGGCACAAATAACACAACAAAAACTGCATTAACCATTGCAAGATCCTAAAATTACAAATGAAAATAGGAAGATCTTGTCTGACAATATAATCGAAATGAATTGAGATCTTTCTTTCCGGTTAGTTATGAAGATTCATTTTGTGATCGCAAATGATAACTTTGGCCGGGACTTATTCTTTCCTAGTAATTTTATCTGCTTCGATCGTTCTTCTTCCTCCTGTTGCTTTTTACGTCTCATTGCTTCTTCCTTTTGTCTTTGGAGTTCTTCTAATTCTCTATACCTTTCCTCCTCTCTTCGTTGCTGCTCTAAAGCTTCCCTTCTCTGAGCTTCTTCTACCCTCCTCCGGTTCTCTTCAAGCATCTTCTCCAACTCTTCTTTCTCTTTCCGAGCTTGTTCCTGCATTTCGATAAAAATCAAAAAAAATTCAAAAACAAGTTGAGATAGATGAAATTCAAATAGAATTTGACGTAAATAGGATTTATTACCTCTTTTCTCCTAGCCTCAACAAGAGCAGATTCTTTTTCTTTCTCAAGTTGGATGGCAACTTCCTCAATAAGCCTTGTCCTTCCCTCCTCTATACGTCTCTGAATCTCCGCTTTTATATCATCTGAATTCAAGCTCTCTTCCACTTTCTTCTGAATAGCTTCTTCCACTCGCTTTGCTGTTTCTTCCTCGATCAGTTTCATCTCAGCTTCCTGTTGGCGCCTGAGAATAAATGAAATCAAATTAATCCAGAAAATGGTTTTTAGTTGAATCGTGGAAATTGTCGTCCTTTTGAAACGCCTTCAGATCCACATAAAAGTAAAACTAAAACGGCAAATGACATACAAGCTCCCTTTTCTTTTTCATTTTTTACATATTTTTTTCAACTCCCTCTCTCCACTCAATCATTGTTAACTATAGAAAATTGCAAACTAACCTTCAGATGACAAAGGTACTACAATTATATTTATGCATCACCATGAACTACAGCATACCTCTAACCGAATCCTGATCCAAACAAATGAGTATCAAAACTGGTGAACAGTAGATAAACGAAGCACCCAATTTCATCATCAAATATAACAAGTTGAACTATAGCAGTATCTTCCTTCAGAAATCCTGTAGAGAAGAATGTCAAGTAACCTGCTGCAGCTATAAAACTAATCATCGAAATTGTTTAATCCTTGCACTAAAATACAATTTGTAACAAGAAATTTTCTTTGGGTCAAACTCTTTTTGATTTATTGTGTCGGCGCTATGATGAAATTCGTAATTTGTTGTTTAAGAAAACATTCAGATGAGGAGAAAGCATAGGGCTAGTTATGCTACTGGGTGAAAACAGCCCTGCTCAGAAGAGACTCGTATGGTGCTCCAAAGTACAAATCCCAACCACAGTCAATGAGGACACCCAAAGACCCACATCATCTTCTCAAAGTTTTTCACTAAATGCTTATGCATTAGAGACAATCAAGTTGAATACAATTTTTCAACATTGTAATACCTCAAAGCACTTAATCACTTCTGGTCAGTAAATGATTACTTCAGAATTTAACAGAAAACCAACATGCATAGTATATTCTACAAAACAACAAAGAAGTTGAATTGAGGAATCTTTTGCTGACTAGTAAATTGCTAGACCCATGATGCAGAGGGAAATACGGCAACTTGTATTATTGAGGAAGGTCGTTTAAAATAGAGCAACTTGTTGAAGGTCCGTAAGTCAAAGAAAGCATCCCGTTTTTCTACTTAGCACCACATGTAATGTGGACAAACTTTCAACCCTTGTTAGAAACTTAGAAGTCAATGCATATACTATAAAAAGATGCAGCATTAAAGTCTATAACATATTAGCAAGAGATTTAATAAATATAAATTCTCAAAACACAAAACATATTGACAATAAATGGATATTTAAAGGCCCTAATATGGATATTCCCAAATCAGTTGAAATAACAAACAACAGATAGATTCACAGACACGGCAATGAGAAAAAAATGTACTCCAGAATATATGTTTTGACGTCTAAAGAAGCAATAAACTGTTTCTCGCATTTCTATGTATGTGGATGAGAAGGAAACAAGCACTTAATAGCTCATTATTTAGGGGGAAGTACACCTCCAGCATTGAACAATAAAGTATTTTCTCCAAATTTATTAGCATCCAAATGGGGAAATGATGCAGCAATACTATTGATGATGCAGATGACAAAAGAATTAAAAGATGAGTGGATAGTTAACTAGAAGCATTGAAGCATATAAGACTAGTAAGAAGCAGGCAGCAATCACTAGAATTTGCATTATTTTACCTCAGAGCATTGCCAAGCCAGTACTATTAACAGTACAAACTCCATCTTCTAATGCAAGACATACATTCACTAGCCCCTAATTGGTGTCTTTTTCATCAATTTGGACAGGTTATACATGCATCATTTCTTTCAAAGCTTGGCTACATAAGCTCTTAATTTAGCAGAGGACTGAGCTTAGTAATTTGATACATACATACGTACTATAAGACTGCTCAAAACAAGTTTTTGCCTTCATCTATCTAATCTAGCAACCTAAAAGCTGGAAAAAAAAAAAAAAATCCCTACAAACAGATTCCACACTACTGTAAAATCTCCAAGCCAATTGCAGACTTAAAATGTAAAACAGAACCAAATTAAAGGACTCAAACACGAAAACGAGTATGTACAAAATTAATTTACCTCTTCTTTTCTTCTTCCTCTTCTTTTCTCAATTTTTCACTAACAATTTTGCGTTCCACTAACCCAAGACTTGGACTAGAGGATTTACGCGAAGGAGTCAACGAGGAACTCCTACTTCTTTGCTTCCTATAACGCCTTGGAGTTGGAGAACGACTTTTACGGCGTCTTGGTGTTGGAGAACGACTTTTACGTCGGCGTGGAGAACTAGAACGACTTCTCCTTCTGAATAATACAAAAGAAATTGTGAGCAACAACAGCAAACAGAATGTGTGTCACATGTACATGATAATTCTGAACCCTCTCACCATTTTATCACTGTTGAAATAGAAGCATATACAGTTACCTCATGCATGGATAAGTATAACCATTGTGTCTCCATCTTTAATCACACGAAGTAAGTATTATCACAATTGAGCAACAAAAGGACACCCATCGGCACCCATGACCTGCTCATTTCCCATTCCCATATGATGAGAAGAAACAAATTCTTAACTTTTTTTAGTGTTACTAAAGCCACCTTAAAGCAGTCTCTGCACTTCTCCCCCAGGAAAACCATATTTGGTTTCTGTCCAACTTTCCCATGCTAGTAGAATATTAAAAAAGGAACCCCCCACACCCCACCCTTTAACATTAAGATTGACATTGATTGCTAATTTAGAAACATAATCATAAAAATATTTGTTGAATCGAACAAGGCTTGAAAATTAGAGATCAGGTTCCCAAATGTTAAATCCTACATGTCCAGAAAATATCCATACGTATCCCCACCCTTTAACATTAAGATTGACATTGATTGCTAATTTAGAAACATAATCATAAAAGTATTTGTTGAATCAAACAAGGCTTGAAAATTAGAGACCAGGAGCCCAAATGTTAAATCCTACATGTCCAGAAAATATCCATACATGTCCCATATTACAGAAGTCTTTCTGAAAAAACAAAATACCATAAGCATACTTAAGAATACAATTAAATGATCCATTTCCATCCCCTGAAAGAAGAAAAGAAAGAGGCCAAAAAAAAAAAAAAAGATGAGCAACATCAATATAGAATCCAATTCAAAGCTGCTTTTTGGAATGCGCCAATTGAATTGCCAAGTGGTGAGCATTGAAATTTGAAATATGAAATATGGGTTACATAATGTCATCCTATGAAGAACTTTCATTTTGCTAATAGGAAACAAAGATAACTACAGAGCATTTTCAAACAAAATAAGCTTTTACTAGTGACGATTTGCACCAATGGCAATATTAAAGTTATAAGATGCCATGCAAGATAAAATCTCTAAGCAACATACATCACATGGAAAACAGAAAAAAAAAAGGAAAAGGTAATATAAACACCAAGATAAAGGGGAACGGTAAGATGCGTATAACCCAACTTGAACAATATGTATTTCCAATGGGCAACACATGTAAATGAGCTCTCAGTCTTTCTCCCTCTTTCTTTCAATTCGATCAACTAAAAAGTGATAACATAAACGGGATCACCTGCTATAAGAGTAAGATGAATATGGAGACCGGCTCCTGTCCCTTCGGCTCCTCCTGCTATACCTCCCCACAGGTGAAGGTGAACGCCTTCGCCTATATGAGGGAGACCTTGACTTTGATCGTGACAAATCTCTAGGCATCCTTCAATCCAGTAATTCTTGCCTATTCAGTCTGCTGTCAAGTATTTAGAAAAATGGGGCAAATTTAGGTTTCAAATCCATAAAATTAATATCTTAAAAGTAAGCAAAGTTTCACATTTCAGCAACAAACCAACTATCAACCAAAACAGCAATAAGCTTTAAGCATAATTAATAGCTAAAATAATCAATCAATTAATTTGCAGTTGATAACATTCAAATTTCCAAAAATTTTAGCTTTCTATATAATCTAAAGCTTAATCAAAACAGATACGATTCAAGTTAAATTACTAAATAAATTTCTCCCCAATTTTCTCAGAACCCAAACAATTGGGATGAGGTCCTGAACAAAACAGCAGAATACCTGTCTCGAAACAAATCAAATTAAAATCAAACCAATTTGTATTAAAATTATAAACAAATCACATCTTATCAAAGCTTTCCAAACAGTTACCTTTCCCCAACCTTTTACGAAACCGATTTTCAAATCCCTAACAGCGAATAACAGAGGAAGCTAAATCAAAAACCTAAAGAAGATAATTTTCAACGAAAGAAACTAAAATAGAATCAATGGAGGATTAGAGAAAAGCCAGTACCTGAAATCTGGTTGTAGCAATGAATTTAAGGTTTTTCCTTCCTAATCTAAATCTAAACCCTTGTATATTAAGGAGTAAGGAGTAGAAAAATAAAGAATGAAATAAATAAATAAATAAATAAGTAAATAAATAAATAAAGTAAAATATGTTTTATTCTTGAGTGGACAATTTCACTAATGTACCTAAATTTCCAACTTTTTGCAATTCAAACCAAAATCAGAATAAAAAAATTTAAGTACGCTTCTCATTTTAGTTCCTTACTAAACTTGAAGCCGAAATTGAAAACTATAATAAAAAAATTTATAACTAAACTCGCATATGATTTCACTTGGAACTAAATTTAGAATTAAAACTGAAAAATTAGGAACCAAATCAAAACTAAAATTGATGCTTGAATCCAATACTGATTCCAAATTTCAAATTAGCCAATACGTGACTCTAATTCCGACCCAAAATAAGAACTGCTCACCCCTATTTAGTATACGAAATTAGGGTGTACACAAGATTCTTGAAATCTTAAATTTAACTCTTAAAGTTTACTGTTATACAATTTTAAAATATGAATCAAATTAATTCGGAAGTAAAATCTTAAAGTTTACGGTTAGAAAGTGATGTAGACTTTTTTTATGAAAAATTACATTTTGGTACTTGGATGGAGGAGGAAGATGTCAAAATTCTAATTTGGTACCTTGCTATATTACACAAGCCCATTTCATTCTCAAAAAAGATCAAATTATATAAATTTTTCTAAGTTCAAAGAGTGAATGATGCTCTCTAAACCTTAACTTAGAGAGCCAATTGGTATTTTGCAAATTGTTCGGGGAGCAAACTACGTTTATTGTGCGTTTATTTTCAGTTTATTTATTATAATCATGGTTGCTTTTATTTTGGTCTATTTATGTACTATTTTTTCTTACTGAAATTAAATAATTGCTAAGGGTAAAAAAAGTGGTGTGAAAACTTAAATTTGATCAAAAAGTATCCTTTCCCCCTTTTTATTTCATGAAATAAGAAGCATCTTTCTAACTTAACCTCCATCAATGAATCTTGATGGGCTATTCTTAATGGCCCATTGTCGAAACACAAGGAAAAATTAATGAGCCATCAATGAAGCTTGATGGGCTACTCTTAATGGCCCATTGTCGAAACACAAGGAAAAATTAATGATATGACACACTTAATTAAGAGGCTAAGCTAACGTTTGATAAAATTAATGTTAAAACACAAGGAACAATTAATAAAATGACACGAAATAACTTTGTTATTTAAAAATATAGCACAAAACTTTCATAATACAAGAAATAGCACAATAGGGCTACATTTTTTAAAATTGCAAAACTGCCCTTTCTAAATAATTTTTTTTTAAATAAAAATTACAAAACAAAAAATAGAGCATATTTACATGAATGTTTCTCATCGCCTAACACCACCATACACCATCGGAATAATCCAACTGATCACTTACCTAGGTAACGGTGACCTCCAATAATAGGCGGCAAATGCTTACAAAAAGTCAATTTGGATTCTATTTAGATCCGAAATATTTAAAACTTCAATTCATCATCTTACCAGTGATGGATTTTTTATTTGAGTTCATATTTGGAATCTACATGCTGAGAGATTTTCGATGATATATGATTTGTTAGATTTCATCGTCGTTGAAATTTTCAGGTTATCAATTACAGTTATGGTTTCTTCGAGAAAGAAGATAAAGTTAATAGTAAATATAATATAATAATTAATAAACATTGAATAATTACTGATTCTTATTGAATGTTAATTATTATTAATTATTTTTATTGAATTTTATTAATTTTGTACAAAAATTATAAAAAAATTATAAAAAATTTTTACTCATTCTTATTTGATTTTAAATGATACTGATTCTTATTTATTTTTAATACAGATTTTTAATAATATTGATGCTCATTGATTTTTAATGATTCTTATTGAATCTTAAAAATATAATCAGACTATAACAACTGAAAAAATCATGCAAAATAATATTATTGATTTTTATTAAATCTTATTGAATTTAAAAATAAAATCCAAAAACAGCATAAGAACACAAATAATCATGCTAAAAAATTATTACTCATTCTTATTGATTTTTAATGATAATCTATGGGTAGAGAGCTTTTCGATGGTATATAATTTGTTAGTTTTTATTATCGTTGAAAATATCATGTATTTACGATGGCTAGGATTGTAACCTGGTGAAGAAGATAAATGTGATAGATATTGCTAAATTTCAATAAATATTAATAATACTTAATAAAAAATTCAATAAAATTAATAAACATTGAAAGATTATTGATTCTTATTGAATCATATTGATTTTGCATATTTAATCTAAACAATATAATTATTACATATTTCTAATGACTCTTACTAATTTTTATTAAATCTAAACAATACAACTTTAAAAAACATAAAAACTCAAAGAATTACAAACATCAAATTATTAGTGAGTTTTATTAATGATTGATTGATGATTTTTAAAGGTAAATATAGTTCAGAAAATGAAAATACAATACAGTAACTTCAAAATAATTCGATAAATTTCAATATAATTTAGTAAGTTTCAATATAATTCAATAAACTTTAATACAATTTAATAAGTTTCAATACAATTCAATAAATAAATGTCAATATAATTAAGTGAATTTCAATACAATTCAATAAAATTCAATAAAATGTAGTAAAAAGTCATGCTATCTTTATATTCTTTGTGTAGAAAACTAGTCGTCGCTAGTCATCGGAAAATTGCAACAGTGATGAAACTTGACAAATGATATGTTATCGGAAAGATCTTGACACCGTATATCGCCGAAAAATGCAAAAAAAAAAAAAATTCCATCGGCGTTGAAATGTTACTTTTTCGTGGCCAAAAAATGACAAGATGGGTACCAATATGTTCCTCGTCGTTTGAGCTTTCATCTGGTAGCTTTAAATCGAAATTCATTGTCGGAAACTCTATGAATCAAAAGTTAAAGTTTTTGGATTTAAAAAGTTCAAATTTCAATCACCTTCCAGCTGTCAATCGTCACCAATTGCCAAAGATATAGGGCCGGTGGGGCTTACTGTAGGCTGGGCAAGTGACTAGTGTCGCCGACTGACCAGTTCCGATGGTGGATCGTGAAGAAACGGTGGTTAGAAGACTTTCATAAACTGCTACAAGAAATTTACTTGTCTACTGTTGGTGCACTTTTTCTTTTATTTTTTTAAACAATAATAAAAATAAAAAATGAAAAAAAGGATACAAATGTAAAAGAAAAAAATTGCTATTTCTAAATTTGATAGTTATTACTAATTTTTTAATACAAAATCCTCAAGAGTGCGTAATTTCCCAAAAACATAATCATTGTGCACAAATTAAATAAAATTCAATTGAATAATTGACGAGTAAAATTCAAGAATCAAGAAAATCAACCCAATAAAAAGAGAATTCAGCAATTTTACACTGCAATCACTAATCTGCTCGATAATTTAGTTTCTAAACAAGCAAATCAAATCCAAAATCAATAATTATCAATTAATTAACAATTAATTAGATGGTTATTAATAATCTTGATTTCCTTTCCCAATTCTTAACACTTTATAGCCATCATCACTTTATCAAGAACAAGCAAAAAAAAAAAAAGTACAACTTCAAGAAAAGAAAGAAAAATCAAAACACAAAAAAAGATTCAATCTTTAATCGTAACTTTTATTTAAAATTTAAAATAAAAAAAAAGAAAGATGATTAATTTTAATTAATTGATTAAGAAGGATGAATCTTTTTAGAAGAAATTCCTTTCCAAGCAGATTTCATAGAAGCAGTAGCAGAATTAACAGCAGCTTCAATATACCTTTTAGAAGCAATTGTTGCAGCTTTTTCCATCAATTTACCCATTTTTCTTGCATTATCTGCATTTTTTTCCAAGCTTTCAAGTTCTTCCTTACCTAATTTTTCCATTTCTTCTTCAAATCTTTTAAACTCTTCCATGGCGTTTTCCATTACAGAATCAAGATAATCTTCAGCTTTGTTCATTGATATTTCTGCTTCTTGATATTCTTTATCCTGTTCAAGTTCCATTGCTGCCCATGATCTATAAGCTTCTATTTCAAATAGTTTCATTAGATCTTCGATCGTTGAAGGATCAAAGTTCTTGTCTTCTAATGCTTGGTTTGATAGTAGAGTGAATTGAGAGAGAAGAGCTTCCATTTCTTTTTCTTGATTTTGTAGATCTGGTTTTTAGTGTTTTTTTAATGTTCAAAGAAAGAATGAAGAATATAAAATAGGGTTTGGTGGTGGGTGTAGAATCATATCATATAAAGGATATAATAATGGAATAGAAAAATACCCCTTTTTATATCATATGGTACATGAAAAAAAGGGTAAGCTAGTAATTATTTGTATTTTGAAAAGCAGAGTGATAGTATAGACGTGGTCATGGGCCGGTTCGGCCCGGCCGGTCCGCCTAAACCGGCCCGTCAAAAAACTGTAACTGCGCGGAATCGTAATCTGAACCGGCCGAAGGACGGGTCGGTTCAAGTTCAAGAAATTTTGGAACCGGAATCGTGGGAACCGTGAACCGGACTTGAATCGCCGGTTCCGCCTCCCAAACCGCCGGTTAACCGGCCCGCCACCGAAATGACGGTTAACCGCGAACCGCTGGTTCACCGGCCCGGCGGTTCGGCGTTCCGGTTCCACCCGTTGAACCGTGGCCCGACGAGTCGAGGCCCGGAACCGGCCCGTGGCCACCTTTAGAGTAACAACGTTAAATTTTTTTTAAGTAGATTATTAAAATTAGATCTATTTCATCTTGAAAATCTGGGTTGACAAAAAGAAGATGGTTGCAATTTGGTTGAAACTGTAGAAAATAAGTCAATTATGAACTATTGAGTATTTTTTTATTTATTGGTATTCCTTTTTGTTTAATTTTATTAATTTGGTACAAAGATCAAATACTAATCTCTAAAACTAAAAACACTAATTCACTATAAACTAAGTTAATTTCTTTAACATTATTAGATTAAGATTGTTGAATCACATATAAAAGCATAATATACCCATTAACCCAAAAGATCTTTTTTACCTAAAAGTTGAATCATTCTTAACCATCCAATTAATTTTCTAATTTCTTCTTGTGAGAGAAAAAAAAAGCTACAAACTTTTATTAGGTATATAAAAAATGGTGGGAGTGATAGAGAGATATGGATGACTTTTCTTATCTATCTTCTCAAACATAGCATAGTTTGGGAATCTTTGGTGTAAGTGGGCAGGCAGAGGGGTCTATGCTTAGTCATATAGTCAAAATTTGCATAAATTCCTTTGTCCTTTTGAATTATGTGGCCATACATTGTAAATGCAATTGCACCACCAAAATAAATAAAGTAAGTTATTTAGAAGGCTACAGTAGAGGTGCCCACGGGTCGGGCCGGTGGGCCACGGTTCAAAGGGAGATGACCGAAACCAATGGTTCGTCTTTTTTTTTTTTAAAAAATTTAACGGTTAACCGGCGGTTCAATTTTACGGTTCGACAACAGTTCACGATTCGTAACGGTTATGGTTCGAAAAAATATTGAACCGGAACCGGTCCGCCGACTAATTGGTTCCGGTCACGGTTCGACCGGTTCCAGTTCAATGGCGGACCGGTTCGGGTTTTTGGTGGGCTGGGCAGGCAGGCCGAACGGACCAACCCGACCCGTGACCACCACTAAGCTATGGGATTAGAAATTTAGACATTTAGAAAGTACTAATAATATCAAGGATTGCATCATTAGTTTGGAGTTTAGGAATTACTCAGAAGAGTATGAGTTTATAATAATATTACCATGTAAAATCAATTTTATTATCACAATAAAATTATACAAAGTTTTGTTCAGTTTCAACATTCAACTGTCTAATTTAAATTGCAGTCGTATTATATAGATTTTGATTTCATAACAAATATATGAACTTGATCAAGTCCGTAGAACGAGTTAGGGCTAACTTAGTAAAACTCTCCCTAATGCATTTGCATTTAGCAGTTGATCAACATTCTCGTTGATACATACTCCTTCCGAAATATAACATAATTTTTCATGATTTATTTTTTAAAAAAACTTAAACAATGTTTATCAATTTTTAATTATATTGACTATAATACTCTAATTTTAAAATATTCAAATTATATATGCGGATTAATTTAAAATTGAGCTTATTTTTATTAAATTAGAATAATATTTACGCGCTTAGTGCATAAAATACAATTTTTTTTTTCTGAAATAGATCAATATATGATTTTAGAAAAAATATAAACATTGAAATAATTTTTTTTTTTGAAAGACAAATTCTAAAATAATTTAATAGTTAAAAAAACCCATAAGTAAAAAATTGTAATTTTAAGTTTTTAACTGACCTTTTCTTCTATTTTACATCATCAACTCATGGGAGGAGGAAGGAGGGATAATTGATATTCAAAGAGAAACAATAAAAAACTGTTACAGCCATGTCGCTGAATGCTAACGTGCGCAAGGAGGTGTTTTTGCGCCAATTCTTGTTAACGCTATTGATTTGGGGAAACATTAGAGTCAGTAATGGATTATGGTTAACTCTGCCGTCGTCGGGGACGAAATGCGTTTCCGAAGAACTTCACACTAACGTTGTCGTTTTAGCCGATTACGTTGTCGTTTCTGACCACCATTCTCGTACTCCTTCCATCTCTATAAAGGTTTCCATTTCTTTTCTTTTTTTTATTACTGTTGCATGTTTCTATTTGTAATGGATCTATCAAATGTAAGGTGAATTTTTGGTGACCGTTAATGAGTTTGTTTGTATAGAATGAGAAAGAGAAACCCATTTTGAGAATGATTTTGTAACATTGAATTGAAGAGAATTGGGAATGTAAGTTGTTAATTTTTTGGATTTGTTTGATATGCAAAGGATCATTGTTTTTTCTTTTTTGAATTTTTAAATGAAGGGTCGAACAATTTACGATTTTCATAGAAATTGGAGTTTTATTGATGTATGAATTTTATGAGGAGAATTGTGCAGTCGTAGAGTATTGTTATTTATTTGATATGTGATTGCTGATTCTGTAGAATGTGTCTGCAATATTGGGTTTGGACTGAAATTATGAAATAAATTGTGCCAATCAAAACGTGGTCAACACTGATGTAATGATCTTTCAATTTCTTCATCATCTCTTTGAGCATTTTACTCATTTATGTGGTAAAGGGTCTTTGAAAATTTTGGTACTCATAATTCGATTCATTAGTTAATCTTCTTCTTTCTAGTATATGCTTGCTTGAATAGAAATCATTGACATTCAAACCTGCTGCTCTAGGATTCCATGTCATGGCAACTGGATGAAGAAAATATTTACAGTTTCTGAGATAGGAAAAGGAGTGAATAATTACTACTAGTGACTGTGGCGAGACCAAAGACTCACTTTAGTTTGCCTATCAGAGTGTGTTTTCTATTAGGTCATGTTCTATTAGGAAGTTGCAAATACTTTCTGTTTCCAAAGAGTTCAAGTAACATATTGCTAGATTAAACAGAAAATTAGTTGAACAAAACTTAATAAATCACCAAACTTATCAAATTGTCAATATCTTGGGGTGATTATGGAAGCCTTTAACTTTTATCTTTTCTGCCGTAGCAAAAGTTTGATGTTCTTGAACTTGTATCAAACATTAAATTTTGTTTCTCTTTTCTCTGGGTTGTTTGATGGAGGGAACTCTAGCTGCATTGGCTTTTTTGATATCTTGGATTTTCTAGAAAAATCACATATATTCTTGCTCGTCTCTGCATGACAATATATTTAGTCTCATAGTTTGATTATCTTTATAAAGTGTTTGCATTTTTAGTTTCCAAGGTAAATTTTCTTTTCAATTGAATCTGTTCAACCAAATGTAATTGGCTTTGCTTATCTCTTAGCAACCAATTTTTCACATCAGCTTATTTTCTTCAGGTGACATCACCATATGGTACCAGTCTTCACCACAGAGAGAATATCACGTTTGGTCAATTTGCATTTACAACTCACGAGGCTGGAAACTATATGGCATGTTTCTGGGTGGTAGACAATAATCGAGATAATGCAGACGTGAGTGTTAACATTGAATGGAAAACTGGAATTGCTGCTAGGGATTGGGATTCAGTTGCCAAAAAAGAGAAAATAGAGGTAAGTCCTCTGAGATTTCATTGAGAAGAGAGGAGAAAGGACAAGCAAATATGGTTTATCTGTCCCAGGGTAGACTTTGAGGCTACTTTGAGACTGAATTCTGCACACTGCTAGTCACGTTTATATATATATAGGAGGTTGCTAATCAATCGGATTACATTTTGGGTTGCGTAGCAGGGTAGCCCTCCCCTTTAAATAACATGCACCAAATTGGTGATAGCATGTGTGGTCAGTAGTAATTGAACACGAGATATCTGCATCATACAATCTTTGCAGAATGTAGGAAGATCAATCAAGCCACACTGTGATTGGCATAAATAAAGCCTATATGAGTGTTGCATTAGTCTCAGTTTCTGAAAGAGGTTGATAAATGATACATGTGCATGAACTCTTCAATTGAGTAATCATTCTTATTTTTAACCCTTCATTTGAGTAACAATTATGCGGTTTGATGGAAGAAATCATTACAGATGCTAACCCTATAAGATCTTTTAGAATGATTAGAGTTTTCCTCAACAATGTAGTTTTCTAGAAATTTTGAAAGTTCCTTGTATGTGTACTTCATGCCTGTTCAATTCCATAATATTATGATTATTCTTTTAGGGTGTTGTACTAGAGCTGCGAAAACTGGAAGCAGCTGTAGAGTCTATCCATGATAATCTGCTTTTTCTCAAAGAAAGGTAATACTTTTCTCTATTTATGAATAAATATCCATGCGCTTGCCTTGTAAGCACTTTCTTTCATTTAACCGGGTAATTTACCCTCCATTCATTATGCTTGTAGAGAAGCGGAGCTGAGAATTGTGAACGAGACAACAAATGCACGAGTAGCATGGTTGAGTATGATGTCTTTGGGTATCTGCATCTTGGCCTCAGTCTTACAGTTGTGGTACTTGAAGCGTTTCTTCCATAAGAAGAAGCTTCTCTAGATATTTCTGATCAAATTTTATTCATTTGTTCTTGGTAAAATAGGAGAACTCCAAATTCTTTAATTGTTCTTCTGATCTTTATACTTTGGATAATAAAATTTTTTATTTGATGACTTCTATTTTGGCCTCAGCTTCAACTAAAATTTCAGAAAATCTGGCTTTCATGCTGGATATTAAAACATAATAGAACCAGAAATGGCAACTTAATGTTCGTGGGAATAAGAGAGGTTGCTTAAAGAGAATGGCAAGAACAAGAAAGTCCAGTGAACTGAAATAACTGATAACAATGCGAATTCAACATGATGTCTCAATTCTGGGTTAAAGCATTGAAAATTTGTCAAAAACCAGTGACTAAAGATCAAAACTTGTTGATTAGTTTAGAAGGAAAAAACTAATGCCCATTGAGGGTACATAACTAAGGGGGAGAGACTCAGGTCATCATGTGAGTTTTGTTTATTCTTATTCTAAACGAACAATCTTGCGATTCATTCGTTGAAACCTGCAGATCTCATCAAAGAAATCATCTGCGCTGCTATGGTTGCTCTTCATTTGAAGAATCCTTATTACCATTGACTTTATACTCTTTCCATACTTCAACAATGACTCGAGAGTGCTCATTTTCTGTTCCGCGTTTAATGGGGATCTGACTGTGACAACTACCTCTTCCATACAAGGAATCACAAATCCTGATTCCACCTGCAGAAAAGGGGAAAATGGGTTTTAAATTAAGTTTTGAGGAATCATCTGCATAAAAATGCAACAATGATATGATGTTGATAGAGTAATTTACGAAGAACAAACATTTTTCAGGCTGTTCTTTTGGCAAAGAGCAGCAAACATTGCTCCATGTATATTGAACTTTCGCAGCTTGGGATGACTGTTAAAAAACTCAACAAAGTCAATCTCTGGAAAGGGCTGAAGGACTTCTAAATCTCCTGTAAATTCTACTTTCATGTATAATTCTTTCACATCACTAGCCCACTGCAGCATCTTGCTTATTGCATCCCAGGACCATTGAACTCCTCTAACAGTCAAGAACTCCAAAGCTTCAAGTTTTCCGAAATCCACCATGTAGACTCTCCCTGTAAGCATTTACAAAAGAGTTAGATTGAATCAGTCATTAAATTCTGAAGACATTTTAAAGGCTTTCAATTGATAATCAGCTTAGAAAATCTCTTACCAGCATTATTAGAAATTGAAAGTTTCGTCAAGTGGTTTGTCTCATGAACCCTTATCCAGCTGCACCCTTGTACTTCCAATGATTCAATTTTTGGACAATTTAGAGCAAGTGAGCAATTACCCATGCCATAGAAGTCCAACTTACACTGCTCCAAATGCTGCAGCTCAATTGAAACAGATCTTATTCCTTCACAACCAAGTAGGAGCAAGTTTTTCAAATTAGGACATGCCTGAAGCGCAGCAGATAATGCTGGATCTTCCAATCTAGCACCAACAATTTCAAGGTTTTGAAGCTTCAAGAATGTACCCCACTTCGGGGGATTCATCATTAAAACTCCCCAAAGTTTCAAGGATTCCAAATTCTTGGCTGCAGTAATACATTCCAACTTGGAGGGACTATCATTGCAGGTATGGTATTCAGCAAGATTGTCCATTCTGAGTTCAAGGTTTTTGAGAGATGAACCAGCAAGAAGTAACCATGAAGCCAGTCCTGTGCTTGAAAATGGACTATATACCACAAGCTCCTCCAATCGAACAATTGAAGATATCATCTTCCAAACAATGGTATCTGGATGATCTATCCCAGTGTGGTTATCAAAAGAGTTACGGGGAAAGTAAAGACTTTTGATATAAGGTAGTGATTCCTTCCATCTCTTGGATACACAGGTACAAGTTGCTACATCCTTGGCATTTTTCATTAGTGACAAAATGTACTGAACAATTGCATCTGGAAGAGATTCCATTCTGTGAAAAAATACAATCAAACCTGTTTAGTCACTACAGAAAACCCTCCATAGACATTCGATTACAATAATGAATCATCTGATTAAGTCTAGTGCTTTGATTACTATTCAGAACTAGGGTAACAACAATAGAATTCATTTGAGAAATGAGGATATTATGATACCAAATAATAGAAATCAAATTTCCATCTACCAGGAACAACCCCACATACCCAATCCATCTTACAATAAAAAAAAAAAGACAAAAATTGGGAGTAATCCGTTGCTGCATTACGAAAATCAGAAGAACCCAACTGAGAAATGAACATTTGAAGACAAACCCAGTAAAAATTTTCAAAATTTATTACATTCCCAATACAAACTAGAAGTAATAAACAAGAACCCAAATACAATAGCAATGCACATTAATTTAGCGAATTGAATCTAAATAGATTAAGGTAAAGAAAACTTACAATTAATTATTTATATGAATCTGAGGTTTGGAAAGAGACGCAACAGTAGATCTGAGAGCTAATTGCTCAATGAGATTTTAGATATTCAAACAGAAAGGAATCTGACATTTGTTGATCGTCTTATATAAGAAAATGGAAAATTGGGATTTAGAGAGCGGCGCGCTTATAAATGTATGTTTCAAAATTTAAAACTATAGAAAACGGTATAAACCACCCCGCTTCCTTTCAAAATTTTGAAATATTTTACCGTTTATTTGTTTATAGTTTAAATCGCAAGGGGGCCGATTGTCTGCGAGCGGTTATATTAAAATAGACACGTGTAGGGTGAGATGGATGCTGACATTTTTTAATGAGTAGGTCATTCAACTCAATGGTCAAGATCATCTCAAAAGTTGAGGTTCTCTGTTTCTGGTCCGTCGATTTCGACCCGTTTAGATGTGAGCGATCACATGTTAGTAGAACAAACCATCATGAGTTGGCAAAACCCTCACTTACATGTATGTAAATCATGATTCACACTAGTCAATGGGACCGACCCCACTACATAAATTTCCCAGTACCAATTTACCATTAATTTTTATTTTAAAAATTCATTATTCAATTTTATAATTTTTATTTAATCAATTCCTTCTTTATACAAATATATATTTTATAATAGTTTAATGGCTTAGTATATACAAATTATCACCTAACATTTGGATTTTTTCTAAATGAAACTCTAACGTTTCGTGTGTACAATTTTACACTTATAAATTTTTAAATAAAATAACACCTCAATAACTTGAAATCTATTTAAAGAACAAAATGTAATTTTACTTTTTCTCTTCTTTTGACAATGTATCATTTTAAAAATTTGTCAAACCTAAATCTCATTTTTTCGATTTTAATACTGATTAGAATAAATGACTATACAAAATTAAAATACTCGACGACAAAAACTTAACCATGGCCTTATTTTTCCTGATTAATAGTCGGAAGACGATAAAATAGTTGTTCGAAAATGTACAATACTCACAGGTCAAACAAACAAATCCATTTTCATCTTCTTTTATAGTCATAGATCGACAGCAAGAAAGATATCAATGGAAAAGTCTCATCAAGGAGAATTCAAATATGCGCTTATATCTGCCAGTCCATCATCGGAAAGTCTTGAAAAACTCGTCGAAAGTTTAACCTTTTCAACTATATTTCTCTATCTTCTTCCACCAATGGCCAACAACTCTCAGTCGTAATTTCATCATTTTACTGTTCTCAGACGGAAAAATAACACCATGGTTGGATTATTATTGTCAAATAGTTCAATTTCATGTACTCATTTACTCTATTGGTGTTGGAATCAGAAAATGATGTTTGAGTTTGACAAATTTCCGAAATGGTATCTGGAAAAGGAGGTCCTTGTTTAAAAATAATATTTTGGTCCCTATTCAAAAATAAAAACTTTAAGTTTGAATTTTTTTTTTGACATAAAATTGAAAATTGAATTTGCATTAATTTTCATTAAGTTGTTTGAATTTTATGTTGGAAATTTATAGGCAGGTTCATATATAACTAGATTAAACAAATGGAAGCCTAGTCGTATTTTGTTTTCCTCTCATTCCTCTCCCACTTTGAGTTTTTTTCATATTGATGGATTGAGTCACCATCGATCTTATTTTTGATCGACTGTGTTTCTTTCAATGCTTTTCATTATTTTCCAATTTCTATTTAAATAATAGTTTTAAATTTCTATTTATGAGATAATTATTTACAAGTCTCTAAGATTTTGCATAATCTGCGATTAGGTCCTTCGATTTTGGAAAATCTATTAATAGGTCCATAAGATTTCAGAATTTGTACCCTCTACTTTTCATCTATTTCACCGTTAAATACAGTTAAAAAAACTAAAATACCCTTTGTTATATAAACATAGAGTCATTCAGCCTCTGCGACCCCCTCACTATCTCTTCTTCTTCTTCATCCTCATCATATCTCTATCGTCATTCCTTAGGATTTGCAAAATCTCATTTAATGGATTTTTAGGCATTTTCTTATTTTCTTCTCTCCCATTCCTCTTCTAATTCCTCAAATCTAAAATATGGTGGTCTGCTTGGTTTATGTTGTTGAATTAAAAGTTTTTCAATCATAAATCTAAAACTTTTTGCTTTCATTTTTTTTTTTGTGTTTGTGGGTTTTAAAAAGCTAATCTTGAAAATATAGACTAAAGTCAATTGATTCAATTTATAGAATATAGAAATTCATCATCAATTTCTCAACCACTCAATCACAATAATTAAAAAAATTATTTTATAACACAACTACACAAGAAACAAAAAAAAATATATATAGAAATTGATTAATATTTAATGGAGATGAGATTAGTGGCTAGAGTGATGGATGTCAGCGGCAGTAGAGTAAAATGGGAGACTTTTGGTTCCAAAAAACACTAAATTGCACCATTCGATTTGAACCACAAAAAAGGATTGCTTCTTCTGTTTCAACCAAAATTTTCGTTATGACTTGAAGCAAACCTTAATGTTTTTTAAATAAGGATAGAAGTAGCCTTGAAGAGGAGTAAAAAAATTAAAAGAAAGAGAGGTAAAGGGACAAACAAATTAATAAGTTTATAATTTTGAGGTTTTGAAAAAATTGAGATACATATTAGTAAAAGAGAAAAAATGAGATAAAAGAGAGAGAAGTAAAAGATAAAATTAGATGGAAAATAGTGAAAGGGAGGTGAAAGAGAAATTTGAAAAGAATTAGGATTCTAAATTATATATATATGAAAAGGGTAATTCTATCATATTTTAAAGTTATGAAAAAAAAAAAGCTTTTAAGTTAACTAACAAAAAATTGAGCAAAAATTGATGGTATAATGGTTCAAACATAAGGGATCTACTAATAGGTTTTCCAAAATTGAATGACCAAATCGCAAATTATGCAAAACCTTAGAGACTTGAAAATAATTACCCATTCTATTTATTTGGAAGAATTTTGTCTCTCAAATCTATTTCATTAATAAAGTTTGAGTTTTGTTTCTCAGATCTGTTTCGTTAATAGGTATTGATTGTGAGTTGTAATCCTTTCGGGTTCATTTTTTTGTGCATTTTTGTTTTGTTTATTTCAATTGGCAATTCAAAATACAAGGTAAATGGTTGATTGCTTTTGTATGATGATTATATTTTTAAATCTAAGTGATAATTTTATATCAATGGAGCATGCTAGTTGCACATGTTCCTATATTAAAGTTTGATTACTGATTTCAACGAGTTTTAGCAATACTCAATTTATAAAATAACTCAATTATAGAAAGTTTTAAATGTCATCGAATATGAAGGACAATTTTTTTTTATCCAACTAAAATCATCTACAACAAAATATTCAATTATTCCCAATATGTATTTATCATTTCGCTATTATAAGAAAATTTTAATATACTCCATTTTCATCATTCGTTAATATATTATACTCAAAACGACTATACCGTCGTCATAAGTATGAAATGAACTAAACTAAATCAAAACAAAACATAAGAATGCAAATGACCATTTTACCCTTAAGGTGTAAAATTAACATTTTGGCCCTAAACTAAAAACTCATAAAAAACCAATGGCTTTTATAGTTTTGTCTCACTTTTATCTCTATATGAATTTTCTCTCACCTTCAGCTCCAAATTCATTTTTAGAATTTTGCACCCGCATCTTAAGATTCAGCTCAAATCCAGCCAAATAATTGACTCTCAGGTATTGTACACCTAACAACACATTAAGATGTAATTAAATCACCTAATTTGAAACTACATTCTACCCTGATATCAAATTCAAAAGCAAATATGAGGTTTAACCCATGTTGCAAACTCAATAAACTAAAAAAACCTTCTTTTTCCTTTTATTAATATTAAATTCATTTTATTGTTTATCGTTAGTTTGGAGTTAGTTTTATGCATAATTTACTCTTAGTTTACACAGAATTCTAGCATGTTTTATTTAGCTTACAACATATTTATTTTTGGTTTATCAATTTTTTTTCTTTTTACATTGTTTTTGTTGAATGTCTTTATAAAAAACAACATTTAAATTGATTTTAAGTCTAATTAGCATCCAATGACATTGAACCAAATTTAACATTGAATTTAATAATTTTTTTAATTTGATTATTGTTTCATTCGAGTTTATTTGTATTTATTATGAATTTATTTGTTATTTTGTAATCCATGCATTATTTATTTTTTGGTATTAATTTGCCATTAATTTTTCTTCAAAATTAATTCTTTTTCTTAATTATGTTTTTCTTACATTTGAAAATTTAGTCTCTGAATTCACTTAAAAAATTGAGATATTATTACCTTTTTAGCACTAAAATATAGAGAAGAGAAACTTGATAAAAAAAATAGGGCATTTTGGTCATATTAAAAATTAGAAAAATAACTATTAACTTATGGCTTTAACTCATAAGAAAATGAAAAAAAAGTAGACAAAAGGTCATCAGAGTATAACGGTCAAAAATTTAAGGACCTATAAATTGATTTTTCAAAAACTAGAAAAGCTGAGAACAAAATAAAATTTTTCGAACTTAAATTAAAAAAAATAAAAAATAAATTTGAAAGAAAAGTATAATTTTACTTTAATTTCATAAATAGCCACTTAAATAAATTTTAATCATCCCATCATCATCATGATCATCATATCATCATCATCATCATC
The DNA here is from genome assembly GCA_948099555.1 of Croton setiger. Lineage (NCBI taxonomy): Eukaryota > Viridiplantae > Streptophyta > Magnoliopsida > Malpighiales > Euphorbiaceae > Croton > Croton setiger. The sequence continues at coordinate 23,929 of CANUEY010208686.1, forward strand.
ATCATCATCCATAATAATAATAATTATTATTATTATTAAAAGATGAAGAAAGTGTGATTTTGAAGTTACAAGTAAACCCAATTAGTCCATAACCACATTTGAATTTCAATTCCTATTAGCACCAAAACATTTCCCACTTTTATTATCTTATCTAATCAAATTTCCCCTAATCTTTTTATTACACACTCTCTCTTACTTTCCCTTTCACCTTTGCTTCTCCTTAACGTTGGGTAGCCTAAAAAAAACCACTATTATAAATATTAATAATTATTAATTAATCATATAATGCATCTATAATAATAGTCAAATAGTCAATACTCATGGCTGATCTCAGGCGTCTGATATATAAAGCGCGTGATTTCCTTATAAAATCAACGGTGGAGATCTGTCCACGTAAGAATGCGGTGCTTACTGTAGTGTCGACAAGAAGCAGAGAATATTAGAGAGAGAGAGAGAGAGTGAAGATGTTTTAAAGAAGAGTTATAGTGATTAGTGAAAGAGGGAATAGAAGAATAGAATACACGAGAAAAGTGAGTTTATGCAGTTAATACAGAGAGAGAGGCAAAAAAAAAATTGGCCTCCATTAACATTTGTCTCGCATTTTCTCTAAAGTTTTGAACTTTGGTTTGTAGAGAGAGAAAGTTTAGAGCTTTTTGGATTTCCAGATGCTCTTTCAATGGGGAAAGAATTGCAGCAAAATCTGCAGCAGCAACAGCATGAGGATGGAAATGGAAGAAGAGGAGGTTCTTCGGGTATTTTCTGTGAGAGATGTTCGATGGGATTATCAAGAATCTATAAAGAGTTCAGTTTTAGGTGTTTTTTCGTTTTGATTCTCAGTTTAGGTGTTTTGGTCTCTGGGATCTTCTGGATCCTCCCTTTCCGTACAGTAAAATTAAGTCGTTATGATGCTAACGATTCAATAAAGCTCAGTGGTACATACACCTCAATTCCATTTTTCTTCTTCTTTTATGTTCAATTCTGTACTGATTCTGTTCAATTTTAATGGTATTCAATTTCTTCTGTTTAGAGAAATTTCTTTTTGGAATTAGGGTTCTTTTAATCATTCTGCCAAATGGGGATTTCTTATTTTTCTTTGATACTATCTAATTCAGTGTTATAAATGAGTTTTCTGCTATGTTTTCTGTAAATTGGTGTTTTTAATTGAGTAATTCGTATCAACGAATATTTTGTTTGTAGTTTATTGATTAGGCTATTAACTGTGTTGCCTATTTGGGTTTCTTGTTAAGTATTTTAGGTTTTTTTTTTTCAATACTTCTATTGTTATACACCTATTTGCAATTTTCCCCTTTTCGTCTGTGATTAGGGGTTTCTGATCTTTTGGTAAGTAGATATGTTTCTTGCTTTTCTTTTATGTGGCTGGACCTTATCTTGTTAAGATAAGATCATGAGAAACTATGTTAGGTTTTACTGTCTTTTGTTATTTTTGTTATTCTGTTGTCGACTGTGTCTTAATACTATAGAAAGAAGATGAATATGATAGATTTTGGTTAATTTAGAGTTTTCCCATCTTTGGTATTTGTTGGAGTTGAGTTCCTAATTACTCATTGCCGCATTTTGTGTCATTAATCAAAACTTCTAGCTTTAAATTAGGTGAAGTTGTAGTTTTATTTTTCTACCGTGATTGGAAGACCGTTCCTTTATGGTATTGAGTTATTTATCTGCTTCTTGATTTATTCAAGGTGGTAATTGACTAGTTGCAACTTGCAAACTTTAACCTCTCCTTTCTATTGATACTCTACTCAGGATTGTGTTGGATACAATTACAACCCTCTAATTGTTAACAGGTTGATGAATTTATTCGCTCATTTATAGGTTTCATTGTCATGTTTCCTTAGGTAGCTAGATATAGACGCACATCCTCTTGTTTATGTATTTTTTATTGTAACATAGTAGTACATAAGGGGAAAAAAGAAACTCTTTCCCCAAATGATTAGTGGTTTAAGAACATGAATCTAGTCACATTTGATATTTGATCTAAGCTTGAAAGAGGCTCTAGTCACAAGTGTACCTATTGTATTCCTATTATTTTTGAACGTACTCATTCTTATTTTAGTCTATACATAATTGCACTGATATATCTCATTTTTCATTCCCAGCCTCAGTTCAGGCATACTTTAGACTGGAAAAGCCTGTTTCTCAGCTTGTTCCACATGTTGACAGACTTGAGTATGATATAAATGATGAAATAGGTGTGCCAGGAGCAAAGGTCTTTCTTCCAATTTCTGTTATTATATTAACAAATTGTTCTGAAATTTAGTTGAAGTTGAATCTAATATATTTCTTTATTAACAGGTGGCTGTCCTATCCATGCACCAATCGGATGTATCTAACTGGACTGATGTGGTGTTTGGTGTTCTTTCTAACTCTATAGATATTCCTATAAAGCAAGTGTCCTTAAGTGTGCTGAGGTCATCTTTAATTGAAGTGTTCCTTCATGTATCCAATCTGACTCTCACAACCAGCTCAGTTTTTGGGCAGCCCTCTACGTTCGAGGTTTTAAAGTTTCCTGGGGGGATTACAGTAATCCCAGTACCCTATGCTTCCATTTGGCAGAGGCCACAGATCCTCTTCAATTTTACACTGAATAATTCCATAGCTGAAATACTGGATAATCTGACACAATTGAGGGATCAGTTGAAATTTGGATTATACCTCAGACCTTATGAGGTATTACAGTTTTACTCACATTTTTGCATGTTTTACTTCTTATGCCTTGATTTTTTATTTATTATTTCTTTTCCTTTCAAAATATTGGAACTGCGTTTAGATTTCGTTTGCTTGATGATTCGACAAGTTGAAATTACCTTACCTTGTGTCAACTAGAGTTATTTCCCAACTGGAAATTGATTATTCTAGTGAAACCTTATTAACTTGGATGGCATTAGAAGTATATAAATTTCATAAAGTTAATTTTATTAGACTATCTTGTAGCTTCTAGAAAACTGTTTGAATGCTAGTAGGTAGAGGTTAACCTTTTGTGCTGAGAATAAGTTAGTCTTATGGCACTAGCTGTCTGATTTTCTTGTTTATTTAATCTTTTATCTACATTACTATGCAGAATGTAATTGTGCAATTAACAAACACTGGGGGCTCGACAATAAATCCACCCGTCATTGTTCAGGCTGCGATCCTGTCAGATCTTGGGCACCTTTTACCACAGAGATTGAAACAGTTGGCCCAAACAATTACGGATTCTCCTTCGAAGAATCTTGGTCTTGATAACTCTGTTTTTGGTAATGTAAAGAGTGTCATGTTATCATCGTACTTGAAACACACTCTTCATGCAAATCCTCCATCACCTTCACCAGCACCATCTCCAGACCTCAATGATTATGCCAAACCTCCGATTGCCCCATGTCCTGCTAGTTCTCCATCAGTATCTCCTGCAGCTTCTCCATCAGATTATAGTCAACCACATCCTGTAACAAGCCCAAAAGGCGGGCTTCAACATTCTTTGCCTCCTGTAAATTCTCCAGCTCATTCTACTCGCACAGCTGATCCTCCTGACCCATGTGGACACCATGGTTCTTCAATATCTCCAAGTCCATCGCCTTCTCAATCTAACCGAAGTCCTTACTTTCGTTCAGCAGATCCCCCAACACAACTGCCTCCTAATATGTCTCCTTCGCCTCAGGTATCCTCAGATTTGCCAATGAAAGGTTCAGTATCTCAATTGCTCGCACCATCTCCATCTGTGTTGGCTCCAACATGTAAGTGAATACTGCTGAGTTATAACTTATTTACTTAAATTCCCTTGACATGATATGATTAGCACTGGGGCCTGAACATGTTTCTTCTGTGACTTGTTTTCTTCCTTGGTTAAAATGATTTTGAGTATTATTGGTTTGGAAACAAGGGATGAATTGTATTAACGGTAAATTGTTTGATAATTGTGATATGATTATACACCTGAACTTGCTTTCTTCCTTATGCTGAGATGATTGCGTTGTTTGGCAGCTGCTGCGGCAAATCCTTTCTTCAGGGAGCTATGGTGGTTGGGATTTTCAGGACTCTTGATCTTCCATCTTTTTCGTTGGTCATATTAACAGTAAATTCCATAATCACCCTGCTGGAGACAGTTCGTGAAGCACAGTTAAAAGATGTTTGATACCCAGTTTTGTTCAATCGAGATATAGCAAGTTCTGTGGAAAGTTCGCAACTTTACTTTCTTTTTGTTTTCAACTTCAGATAATTGACAAATGTAAATGAAACTGAAAAAAAAGAAACATATGAATCACCGGTCAAAGCCAGGAAGGTGGCGGGCTGGAATCTCGTGTCTAGGTTCTTCTGAGAGGGAGCAAACCTACCCTAGACAGTGATCAATCATGTAAGAAGAAGAAGAAGCATTGTATTGCAGATTTCAAGAACCATTTCTGTATGTCTCTCAAGTGTAAAATACATAGGTTCCTTTGAGATTTATAATGCAGTGTTATAAAGTTACAAACAAATTGAAATGAAGAAATTAATTTCATAATAGATCTTGAGAAATAGAATACATTTTCGAATGAATTTATCATTGACCAGGTTTTATATTTTGGTTTCTTGATCAGAAAATGAAGAAATTAAGGTTTTTCAAAGTTGGAAGAACCCAATAATCAATACTTTGACATTCCCAATCAAGGGTTAGTAAATTATAGAATAATTTGAATTTATATTGTCATTATTTTTTTTTTAAAATATTTTTCTTGTTAAATCTGAAGTTAAAAATGGACAACAAAAATTATTATTCTAAAATTTGTAAAAGTAACTTATTATTTCAGAACATAGTACTTGAAATGGATAGTAAAACTCATATGAAGGAAAATATCAATTATATCTTATAATTTATTTCTATATAAGAACAATAAGTTAATTTTACAGAAGCCAGCTTTTGACTTATAATTTATTTCTATATAAGAACAATAAGTTAATTTTATAGAAGCCAGCTTTTGACAGATACTTGACAACTCTTAATTATAGTGTAATTCAGATTTACAATCAAAAGCAATGGAAAAAACAAGTCATCTTAGTTGCCTGAAATCTCCTTTTCTGTTGGTTATATATTTAATTGGTGCCCTGTCCACAAAAATCCTTTGACCATTTGCTAGAGACTCATATTTCCAGGCAGGTCCAACAAACCATGATGTTGCCATTCCGCCAAGCAATCCTCCTAACTGAAATTGTTTATGACCAAGGAAAAATTAATTAACCAATAATATAATTAATTTGATGTAATACTACAAGAAAACTACCAAGTTTCCTGATTAGTAATTGTGGTCCTCAGACAGAATAGAAAAGAAGGCTCAGCATAGTAATTTGGTCCACAGACAGAACAGAACCACAAGGCAAGCAAGCTCCTAATATTGCACAGCTTCAATGTGGTGGAACTAAATAGGCCAAAATTTTCAATCATGACTGGACTAGTTTCAAAGTGGAGCTTTCGCGCCACGGTGGAGTTGTTGCTGTGTGATCAGAAGGTTATGGGTTTGAGACTTGGAAATAGACTCTTGCAGAAATGTAGGGTAAGGCTGTGTACAATTGACCCAAAGTGGTCTGACTCTTTCCTGGACCCGTGGATAGCAGGAGCTTTGTCCACTAGGCTGCCCTTTATGACTGCACTACTTTTAATATTCGGTTCCGTAATTTCAGTTTTGACTTGAACCTTAAGTAATGAAAGCTGGAAGTTTGGAGAAAAGATTTCTACATACACATTCAAACCCTTCTCCCATCTCACTCCAAATGAAATTTCAACAATTCTCTAAGTAGTTGTAAATTCTAATATTCAAATGCAAACATTGAAATAAGGATCGAACCAAAAACCCCTCAAAGCTTTCACTAAGTTTTATGCTCATCAGTGAGTTTAAGATCATTATTTTAGGAAAAGAAGATAAGAAGAGAAAGATTCGTGATACTCACATGTCCCCAATTGTCGATGCCTCTTGACAGTAAACCAATAACCTACATTAAAGAGGGTTATGACCACTTATTAGAATTGCTTTACGCATTTCTGGATGTCAGAAGATTAAAAGTAGAATATTCCAAGTGGTAATGGAACAAGATGAGGGCATATATCCAATTTCAATTTGAAATCAAAATAATAAAAAAGTTAAGAATACACTAGCAAACTGGATCTCGCAGTTTTAACAAGTGTAACGTATTTCTACTAATTGGGAAATCACTCCACATTTTTCAGAAGAAGGCTCACACAATTACCATATTTAGTAATATCACACGTCCTATGTCCAGTAGTTCATTCTTACCACCTTTGATTATCTGTCTATGTCTCACAACAAATACTGCAAGAGATCCAACCTGAAAGTGAAGATTAATATCAAATAATCTGCGAAAAAAAAAGATTAGCTTAGGAACTTTAAATCAGTTCACAGCACGATAAATTGTAGATTCCACTGCCTACTGATTTACAAGTCGAAGGACTAATTTTGAAATGCTACATGCTTAATGTTTCTACCATTTTCTCCCATATTTCTTCTTATATTCCTTTATCAAGTTTCAGTTATTTGATAAATTGTAGGCATCAAATTTGAAAATTATATTGCTATAGAATAGGGATTAAGATTGCCTACTAATCCAAAAATTGCTCCTGAGGCACCAACAGCAGGTGCTTTACAGAACCAATAACTTGTTGCTGAACCTGAATTTCTAAAAGAATATGATTAGAACAATGGCGGGCGAGCATTTTCATCATTCTAATCAAGTGGGATCATGAATGGTTACTTGCAACTGCAGATGCAAAGTAAACGGCAAGAAATCTCCTTGTGCTGCAAAGCTTTTCAATGGTAGGACCAATAGAATTCAATGAATAACAATTGACCTGAGAGAAAAATTATCTTTTCAGATTGCAGAAGGGAAATTATCAAAGAATGGGAAATTCAAAGTCAGAAGACAGAACAAACCATAAGGTGTCCGACGTTTGCATGCAAAAAGGATGAAGTGGCCAGCCTCCAGAATTGTCCTTTGTCAATGAGACTATTAATCTGTAAATATTACGACCAATTAACGTCCCCATATTCTAGAACCTTCAATTCAGACAACAAACATGCCTACATTATCTTTTGCTTCCTAAATATATCTAACCTTAGCTCCCCACAACAATAGCTTTCCCTGTGTTGCAATTTGTGCAACGTAAACTCTGCATGTAAGGATAGCTAATAAAACACTATTTCACATGTTTGCGTTGGGAATATTTTAAGAATTGGAAACTAAATGAATTTTGGTACTCACAGGACATTAATAGCGAGAAGAATATTTGTCCATTTCCTTCCATCGAAGAAATTTCTTCTAGATGTCCCAGACTGTGACAATCCCTTAATTCCATAGCCGTTTCCAGCTTCACCACCATTAAAAGCACATAACCAATATGAACACATGGATGCAAAAACATCATTTGAAATTTGAAGAAAATTAGCCCCATTGAACTGGGAGGTATTTTCACACCATATTGCTTTCAGACTGGGCACGTTACAAAGATGGGAGAGATTCTGTGCGATAAAAGAGATATCAGATAAAACCAGTTAGATACTCAAATATTAGCATGTGATAGCATATTAAGCAGCTGCTAAGCCTCAAAATCCCATTCTTATTTCTTACACATGTTGCCACCTCTATTTATTGGGTGGTACAGTAAATTTTATTTGACCATTTGCGAGGGTGTTTGGCATCGTTTAAAAGCAATTTTTAGCTTTAAAGCAGAAGACTTAAACACCTCCTGAGTATGTGTATGTATTTTTGTATATTCTTTATCAGAAGCCAAAAGATTCTACAGCAACCATTAAACATCAGAAAATTTAAGTTCAGAGCTCCAATCCAATGACATTAAACCTAAAAAGAAAAGTTTACTTATCTTCCATTCTAAAACATCAGGGTAGGCTGAAATTATAAAAATTTAAAAATTCCCTTAAATTCTAACTCAATGAGTTCCACTAAATTCATATGAAATGGGAGCATTTCAAATCATTATCTAGCAATATGAAGCTTAAAATCATTTACAGAAACTAAACAAACCAAATTCCAATCGTAGGAGAAAAGAAAAAACTAAACTAAGTACATGATTTTACTTCCTTTTTAGTTAGGCAACTCCACTCCTGCAGTATTTTTACTTGTCATATAGTGTAACTAAAACTTCAATAAGATTAGCCACAGGAAAATTATCCAATTAGACTTTGAAACAGATACATTAATTGAAGCTATCCAAAATTGGAAAAGCAATTAAACTTAAGCTGCAAATTAGAAAATAATTTCACAGAAGAAGAGGTGGGTACCTTGAAGGAAGAGCGGAGGAGGAAGCCGAAGCGGAGTGAGGCGGCGGTGGTAACGAGATTGATGGGGGTGGGTCCCGCTTGATGGGGTTGTATCCACCAGAGTGGCGGAGGAGCCGGCGATAACATTGACAATGATGATCCCATCATCAATCCTACCATACCATTCGTTGCTTACCTGCGCGATTGCTTGCAGTTCAGAGTTTCAGATGATTTCTCTTTTTCCAAAAAGCCAATTAAAAAATTTTCGTGTTCTGGTTTAATTTTTTTCTTACATAATTATTTAATTAATTAAATTTATATTTTATATAAAAAAATTATTTTAATTAATTAATATAAATTATATTTTAATATTATTTTAATTATTAATTAATAAATTTAAATTATATTCTAAAAAAATTAATATTTTAATTGTTAATTAATTAAATTTATAAAAATAAATATATTCATTTGAAAAATGTTCATATTTTAAAAACTATTAATAAAATAAAATTTGACATTTTATTATAATTTATATTTATATATACTATAAATAGATAGAAAATTTAAGATAATTTATGTAAATTTACATTTGCATACAAAATTTTTTTTTTTAGAATATATACGAGCAAACAAAATAAAATATATAAATCTACATTTATATAGTATTTATGAATACATAAAACAAGTATTTAAATATATATTGAAATGAGGACTAATAGGTAAATAAAAAATATGCTATTTACTTAAATTTCATCACTTATGATATATATGATTAATAAATATAATAAAAAATTAAATAATAAATACTAAATACACATATGCAACACACGTAGTAAAAAATTAGTAATTGAAAAAATAAAATTTATGAAGTTTTAATTACATAAATTAAATGTTCAAGATTTATTAATGAATTTAAAAAATTTTGTGACTAAAATGAACTTCATTCATCTTTTTCGAAAACAATCCAATATTGCAGATGCTAAAAGCCAATAAATGTTCTAATTTCTAAATAATAAATTATTTACGAGAAATTCGTATTTAAATATTTATTGAGAAATGAAAAAAAAATTATGATATTATATACATTTATCAACAAGATCCAATATATTTAACTATGTTATTAATACTATTGTATTTTTTGTTATAAATTTATATATTTGTATAATTAGGTGTAATTATATTTAATTAAAATTACGATTAACTCCAGTCTAATAAAATTAGTAATAAATAGTTAATAAATCGAAAGAATAATAGTTATGGAATCCATATTGGGTGTATTTGTTATAAAATTGTAAGGGATAATTACTATTGGGTTCCTGAGGTTTGACCTAATAGACTCGGTCCCTCTATTTCTAAAATTGTATCAAATAGTCCCTAACTTTTGGAAATTGTACTCTGAGGTCCTTTGACCGTTAGTCAACGTTCTTTTTCAAAATGACAAATCTACCCTTTAGACTATTTGAATCGAATCATGATTTATTTGAATCGAACCATTCTAATTATTAAATCAAACCTGTAGGGCCCACTTACTATAAATATGAAAAATGACAACATTAAGGCTTGATCCAGCAACCTTCAACAAGGTTGCATGCATTTTTAATTAACTGCACCAAACATTTTTATTGTATTGGCATGATGTGATAAAATTTTATTGTGTAAAGCACAATCATTCACCTTTTATGACTATAACAATTATCTATTCTTTCAATTAAGATTTTATTAAATAATTATATATTTATTTTTTTATCATCCTAGACAAGTCTGAAGGTTAGAAGAAAAGTTTAACTTTTGGAAATTGTATCATCGGGTCCCTAACGTTTTTGGAAATTGTATCATCGGGTCCTTAACGTTTTTGGAAATTGTATCATCGGGTCCCTAACGTTTGGAATAATAGACTCTCAGGCCTTTCCGTCCAAAAACGGCGTTAATCAACGGAAAAAGTCAACGATTTTTTTCTCCAATAAATATTTCATTTCCTTAAATTA
>CANUEY010208692.1:0-11373 GCA_948099555.1 Croton setiger
TAATTTAAAATGTTGGAAAACACTAAAAATGGTTTCTGGAGGCCGGTAAATCCGGGCGTCAGTCGAAATAAATTTCGGCTGGCGTACCCAACCCTCTTACTCAGATCTTTTGGTTCCAGACTTTGCCTTATTTTTAAAAAATTAAACGGAGTCAATAATTTTCTAAAATTGGATTAATTTTCTTAAAAACTAAAATTTGTTCCCGAAGGGTGGCGACTCAAATATTTTTAAGACCGATTAGTTCGTGATCCAAATTATTTTATCACCACTTTTTGAAAAAAAAATCCAAAACGAACATCAACAAGTATCATAACAAATTTTAATTTATTTACTATCAACACTTTTAATAATAAAATCTCAAGCTCATGAAAAGTATTACTTCTTTTTAGGGATTATCAATGACGAATTTATTGAATATAGAATGCATAAACACTATATTCAGTGTGTTTAACACTTTTTTCAGTGGAAAGCATGTGAAATATTAACAATTATTGAAAACTTTATATTTAATTTTACTAAATTCTGTAAAAAATAACATTCAATTTTTTTTTTGTTTTTTAAATATAGTGTATTTGTGTATATAGAAAAAAAATTATTTTATTCGTAATTAAATGATAATTAATTACATAACGCATTGAATTTTGTAGACATATATAATGTGGAGCAGTTGGTATTGAATTTCATGGAAGACCTTATTTACTGCAAAATTAGATGCAACTTTAAGAAAAAGATTAACTTTTATATAAGATTTACGCTTTGAAATTCATGATAGCTTTTTGGAAAAAATTTTGTAAGACAAACAACTTTAAAAAGCGCTTGATAGCTTTTTAGAAAGAATTTTGTAAGACAAACAACTTTAAAAAACGCAACAAGATACTATAATCATGTTGCAAAGTTGAAGCTGAAATTTAACAGTTTAAATAGTCAATTTCGCTATTTGAAGAATTTTTTATTATTTTCGTAATCAATTTTCCTATTCTCTATTAGATTTTGAATTAGGATTTGTTGGTCATTATGATTAGAACTCTATTACTGTTATGTTGGATTATTCAATTATTCATCACTTTCAATAAGAATTTGACATTTCTTCCACGTTCGATTGTTCAATCTTATTTATCTTCTGTCCTAATCAAAAAATTAAAACTCAATATATCTACTTGAATTGTATAATTGGCATTGTAAAAAAAAAAAAAAAAAAATTGTATGAAATGAGGACGAAGAAGTGCAAAATAAAGAGAAAGTAAAACTAGTGAGTGGATTTAATATAGGGAAAGAAAAAAAAAAAGAAGAGAGCCATTACTAAATTAGTTGGTTAACAAATCAATCACAATAATTGATTGTGATTGATCTACATTCATTATTTAGATTACATATTGTATAGTATAAATTGCGGTAAACAGATTGATGAATAATATGAAATAAAGAACACAGAAATTCAAATTAAAACCAAACATACTTCAAATTAAAACAGAGTGTATTTGTAATTTTTATATTTTATGCTTCTAATTGATGATTGCACCTGAATGACATGGATTTATTTTCTAAAGAAAATATCTGAAGTATCTGACAAGTTTGTATCCTTTTATAATATGATTCTAACCTAATACTAAAAACAAATTAAGATACTATGCTTTGACAATGGTGGAGAATATACCAGTCATACCATAAAACAATTCTTTCAAGAAAAGGGACTTATTCACCAAACCATCTGTCCATATTCTCCTCAATAAAATGAGGTCGCAGAGCGACAGAACCGAATTCTTCTTGAAATGATTGGTGCAGTCATGATCGAATCCAAGGTTCCTCACTCCTTCTGGCCTGAAGCTGTTGCTACTTCCACTTACCTCATTAATCGGCTCCCCACCAGAAACCTTAGCCCAACACACCTCTATCCCATCCACTTTACACATTCCACCGAGAGTCTTTGGATGTACTGTGTATGTCCATATTCCTAAACAGAATAGGACCAAACTTGAACCTTATGCTATTAAATGTGTGTTTGTTGGTTATGGTGTGAATCAAAAAGGATATCGGTACTATGATTTGTAGTCAAATCACCTATATACCACCACGGATTGTGATTTTGTGGAGACGGACTTTTACTACCAACACAGCGGTAAAGGGGGGGGAATCATGATACTGTCCCACTAAGTTCGTTATATAGTCCAAACTTGACAGAAATAGTCTGACAAGAGCAAGTAGACAATGCCACCTAAAGACATGGGACAACCAACTACATCAAAACCTGAACCTTCTTTATCTTCTCTGCCGGATATACCTGAGGTTAGTAATTCAGAAATGATCTCAGATTCTTCTACTAGTACAAATCCTAAACCTGCAAGACCAGGAGAACAGGTGCAAGAGACACAAAACATATATATTCTCCCACCAAGAAGAAATCGAGGAATTCCACCGAGGAGATATGAACCAGAATATGAGGCTCAAAGATCAAAGTATCCAATAGAGGCAATGGAGACAAGGAATCTGTCAAGCGAAGGAAGGGCATTCAATACCTCCCTCTATTCTACAACGATTCCGAAAAAGGTGGAAGAAAGCAAGCAATGAAGAATGAAATGGAAGCACAAGGGAAAAAAACTTGGGAAAAATGCATTATACCCTCTGGAAAAAGGCCGGTTGGATGCAAATGGGTGTTCACCATAAAGTACAAAGCAGATGGAACTATTGAAAGACATAAGGCAAGATTAGTGGCGAAAGGATACACACAGACTTATGGAATCGACTACTCTGAAACATTTTCTCCTGTAGCAAAAATAGACACTATACGTGTTCTGTTTTCAGTTGCAGCTAATCAAGAATGGCAATTATATCAGTTTGATGTGAAAAATGTCTTCCCTATATGGTGACTTGGAAGAAGAAGTCTATATGAAGCCTCCACCAGGTTTCTCAGAAGGGTTCAGTTCAGGAGAAGGATGCAAGCTAAGGAAAGCCTTATATGGACTAAAATAGTCGCCCAAAGCGTGGTTTGGTAGATTTACTGCGACAATGAAAAAATATGGTTATCATCAGAGCAACTCTGACCATACTTTATTCTTAAAAAGAAAAAAGACTTTGGTGACATGTCTCATAATATATGTGGATGACATGATCATTACTGGAAATGACAAGGAAGAGTACATGTGGTTAAAGGAAAAACTTTTTAAGGAGTTTGAAATGAAAGATCTGGGAAGGCTCAAATACTTTCTAGGAATCAAAGTCCTAAGATCTAAACAAGGGATTTTTATTTCACAAAAGAAGTATGTCCTAGATCTACTGGCTGAAACTGGATTGTTAGACTGCAAACCAGCAAGTACTCCAATAGCAATGAAATTGCGATTTACTATTTATGAATCTCAAAATGATGAAAGGTGAATTGCTGTGCAAGAAGAACTTAATCAATTTTTGTGTAACCGAGTTTGAAAATTGGTTTTTAGACCCAAAGATTAGTCTACAATTGGAACGAATGTTCAAAAATAAGTTAAACAAACAAGAGCAATATGATCAGAAACAAAGTTAGACTTATGGATCAAGGGTACAATCAAAAGGAAGGTATCGACTTCGACAAAATCTTCGCTCCTGTGACTAGATCAGAAGCCATCAGAATGTGTGAATACTCGAATTTTAAAGTTTGGAAAGACAGTTTTTCAGGACTTCAAACAGTCAAACCGGATTGGAGGTCATCCATAAATTGTTTTGGAAATATGCCTTCGTTATACTTGAAACGATCAGAAAATTTTGTTGATGATGAATATGGGGTCCAAGCCATATAAGCATCACAAAGGTACACTTATGTTGAGTCATGTTGCCTTCCTCAGGTTCTTCCATGATAGCATTCAGTGATTCAAGAGCCTCTAACTCTTCCAGCATATATTGAATTTTCATACTCCTGGTTTCATTGTTATCATCATTCAATTTTCTGTCACTGTTAAGTTCAGAAATAATGCTCTTTGTAGCAGATGTGATAGATATACAATCTATATGAGACAATACATACACTCTTTTTATTAATACTAATGCATACATAAAAAAAAAGTTGGCACCTAATTGAATATATCAATACTAACTCATATGTTATTAGAATCACAACATCACTATGTTTCCACTCATCATCTAATTATATCACAAGATAGTATTAACATTATGAGTTAGCAAAAAATTATTCACAAAGTATATTTGTCATTAGATCTATGTGCTATAAATAATTTTTTAACAAATAAAATTTTAAATTTTGACGTTCCTCTTTTAACAGAATAAACAAATTTATTCAATCTCTGTATACAATGACAAATTAATTTTGATGTTCCTCTTTTTAACAGAATTAATTTATGAATTAAACAAATTTATTCAATCTCTATATACAATAGAAAATTTATTTAAGTGATATTATTTTATAAAACTTAATTAGTCAATTCCAAAAAAAATTAGAATTGTCTTTATTACTTCGAAACTAATTAGAATTAATAATATTAATTGTAAACTAATTAGAATTAATAATGAATTAAACTTGTTTATTCTCTCTAGCTTTACATTAAAAAATTAAGTCATAAAATAATTTATCTTGAATTAAATTCTAAAAGATTAAAAAAAAAATTTATTTAAATCTGTCCAGAAGGATCAATTTGTAAAATATAAAATAGTTTAGGGGCCATTCCGAAAAATGTTCAAGTTTTGAGGGCTGATGGTCAAATAAGATAGAGAGCCAAAAAGGTAATTTTCGCGTCTTCTTCCTAAAGAAAACGCCCTAGTCGCCGCACCACAGTACAGCCGCCCGAACCAGACCGGAACGCCACCGTCAGAAGCGAAGCCGGCGTTCGCGCAACACATGCACTGCTTTTAGCACTCCGATCCGACACCGACGATGAAGGCTGCTTGATAGAAAATCGCGAAAAACAAACAAAAACACGAGTCTACTCGTCGATCTCCAGTAAACGCAGCGCCGCCATGCCGCCTGAGATCAGCCTTTTCCGGAGGCGAGCCGCGTTGGTCCAAGACCTTCGCCTGCTTTGCTATCAACAACAACTTCGTTGATCAGATGCGATTTTATAATCTGTTCTTCGTGTTCTTCAACACGATTTTCCAATTTTTTTTTTTTAAAAAAAAAAATAATTAAAAAGATTTAATTAACTCAATCAAAAACGATTTTGTTCAACAGTATTCGATCAAAAACGTTTTTAATCAATAATATTTCAATCATCAACACAATTAAATTCAGAACAAATCCGAAAAATTGTGACTAGATGCAAAACGAATTTGCAACCAATAGAGATATTTTTATGAATTGCTAGGGGGTGATCATTTTTACTTTCATAAAGCTCATGACTTCATCTCTATTCCTGCTTGTGTTAGTCTTAAAGTTGCTCCTTTTGGATATGTTTCGGATGAACACAAGAATGGACAGTAATATTAGATGCATGTAAGTGGGCTGCATGGGGATGGCTTATGTACATAAGGTCTACTTAGGTAAATATTGATATTATAGGGACTGTTTGGGCATGTTTTTATATGTGAGGAGTAATTTAGATATTTTGTGAATTTGAATGGACTGTTTGGGGTAATTCAAACATATGTAGGGACTGGTTGGGTGCGATGCATGTTCTTAGGGCAATTATGGCATTGGCAGCATAGAGTAGACTGATGGGCTGTTTTGTGGGTTTTAAGGTATGGATGACCATTTTGATAATTTGGTATGAGAATAAGTATTAATTTGTAATTTTTGGTATGCACAAAGAATTGTGTTAATGGCAGATTTTCATGGTAAGCGCTAATTCTGTAATTTAATATGTTTAGAGGGCAATTTGGTAATTTAGCATGATATAAGGACCAAGATGTAATTTTACAATCTTAACGTGTTTTTTTAATAATTTTGCATGTTAAGATCTTATTTTGTGATAAATGTTCGTCAAAGGAATTGTTTTAGAAGTATGGCATGTTTAGGGGACACTTTTGAAATATTAACATATTATGGGTACTTAAATGTAATTTGCCATGTTGTTGCCTTGTTTTAGTAATCTTGCATATTTGTGGTTATTTTATGTTATGAATGAACTAGTTTAGAAATTTGCATGGTTAAAGGACTTTTCTGTAATTTTTTAAAAGTTTAGGGACCAAATTGATAAATGCCATGATTTAAGAGACTTTATCGTAATTTTCCATTCTTGCTTTAAATTGTTAATTTATAAATTTGTGGTGCATTTGGGGTTTTAATTTGAGTTTTAAATAGGTAGAATGTAATTTAATTAAGACCAAAATGTAATTATTTTCTCCAACTGAGAAAGAATAATTAGTTTAAGGTGTGAATGTTTTAATTTCTGCAATTTACTTTTCCACACTTTATTGCTTGCTTTCGTAATTGTGATTGCGCGAACAACTTATATTACCGAATTAGGAATATCGGTAGATTAATAAAGAAATTGGCTTTTTAAAAAAAAAATACTTAACTTAAATTTTGGAAAAGAAAATTGGTTTTAAAGGCCGGTAAATCCGGGTGTCATTTCGACTGGCGTACCTAACTCTATTACCCAAATCTTTTGGTTACAGACCTTGCATTTCTTTCAAAATTAAAACGGAGTCAACTTTTTATTAAAATTGAATTACTTTTCTTTAAAACTAAAAATGGTTCCCGAAGGGTGGCAACTCTAATATTTTTAAGACCGACTAGTTCGGTACCGCGCAAAAATGTCTTATCACCGCTTTTCAAGAAAGAAAATTCAAAATTCAAAATTGGGTAAGAATTTGGCTATAAGTTGAAACAAACCGTTAAAACTCGTTTATCGCTCCCCCTCCCCTTGAGCTGTAACAGTCACGTAATAAAGACCACCAGTTTCTTTACCCGAGCCAATCATCTTCCCTGTAGCCAAGTCTTGCAAAACACAATAATTTGGGAAGAAAGAAACACAACAGTTTAGTGATTTTGATAATTTGCTGATAGAAATTAATTTAAATTGAATGAAGGAACACATAAGGTATCTTTTTAAAGTGTAAATTAAAAGACACAGTGCCAATGTGAGAAATAGAAGCAGTTGACCCTGTTGGCAAATTAACAAGTGAAACAGGTGAAGATTGAATATGAGAAAGAAAAGTCTTGTTTGCAGTGATATGATCAGTCGCACGCTATTAAAAATCCAAGGTTTTGTAATTTGTGTACTATGATTAGGTGAGAATAACAAACCTGCTGCATTGACAAAAACATCACTATTACCAGAATTTTTATTGTGACTAAATGTGTTCAAGGCTTGAGCAAATTGTTGAATTTGTTCTGATGTTTATCCTTGCAGAAGATTAAAAAAACCTTCAACATTATTGGATTGAGAAGCGTCTACAGCATTTGCCATAAAGTTACTGCTCCTTCCATTTGCTGTGTTAAAGGACGATTGTTTCCTCCTTTCTTGCTTCTACACCTGTCTTCAATATGTCCATCTCTGTCACAAAAATTGCAATGATACTTTAGCATTCGACATTCATCAATAGTGTGTCCCGATCTATTATAATGATCACAAGTCTTATTTTTTGAATTTTTTGAAGTGAAAGACTTTCCTTGCATAGCAGCAGCTATTGAAAAGTTCTCTTTCGTCTCAGATGCAACCTACATTTGTTTCTCATCTTGAATGACAATAGAATAAGCTTGACGCACATTTGAAAGTGGAACCATCATCAAAATATTTGATCTAATTGTCTTAAATCCTTCGTTGAGTCCCATAAGGAACTGCATGAGTTTGTCTTTCTCTCGTTGATTAATATGTTTCTATTCTTGATTGCAGCTGATATATGTTCTATAAGTCTCCAATTCTGCCCAGAGACTCTTAAGTTTAGAGTAATATGCAGCAACTGACAAGTTATCTTGTGACATGGTAGCAATAGATTTCTGGACTTGAAAGATTGTTGGTGCATTTTTTTTTTTTGTGAAAACTGATCTCGCAAATCGTCCCAAACTTGTTGTGCAGTCTTGGCATGCAACAAACTTTCTGCTAGATCTGGCTCAACAGATTGAGTAATCCATGACAAAACCATGCTGTCACACTGATTCCACAACGCAAAATTTGATGCATTTGTTTCTGCATTTGGAGTTTTAACAGTTCCATCTATTAATCTTTTTTTTTTTTTTTTTTTTTTTTTTGCTGTGAAAGCATGGATCATGGCCTTGCTCCAAGATTGAGAATTGGTTCCATTTAACTTGATTGAAACCAACAGATGCCCAGGTTGATCAGAGTGATGAGCATAATATCGATGTGCAGGATCTGCAACATATGTTTTACCATTGCTTTTAACACCTGATGTCTCTGTCTTGTTCATGGCTATGAAAAAGAATAAAAATTATTATGGATCAAGCACTGATACTATCTAGAAAAAGAAAGAATATGAAAGAATTTCTGTTTGCAATGCTATTAATAGGGAAGAAAATATGGTCGTGATTACAGATTGATTACAGTAATTATACTAGAATATAAACTTTCTATTTTTGTTTATTTCCTTAATAAGATAACTAAATTTTATTCTTAATAGTTTCTGGTTTAGCGATTTAGAATTTCTATGAGAGATGAGAAAAGAGTTATGAACATTCAACTTAGGTTAAATTGTATATCCCTTATTTATGTTATAAAGATTCAACTTATATTAAATTGCATATCCCTTATCTGTATTTTTATATATAATACTTAAACTAATTAAATATTATTATATTTTAATTAATTATCAGTATAATTAATTATTATATGGACTTGAATTTGTATACATATTATGTGCGTATTTGATCCGTCCAATAATTCAAACATGACAAGTTTAGTGCCAACTATTTAACTACTAATCTAGTGTATCATTTCTGAACAAAACATCTAAATAAAGATAGATTTTCATTTTCTTTGGCATTGAATTCATCAACTCTTTTGATCAAAGTACATTAGTGAGATTATTATGTATTAGTAGAATCTGTTGCAATTAGGAGTCTTGTACCCAAGTAGTCTCTTGTGTAAAAATATTGTTTCTCAATACAATTAGAACCTAATCTCATATAGGAAGATCATCCAACTCGGGCAAAATTGCTCAATAATTAGAGGCACAACCAATATAGCCCACGCTCTTTATCTCTCCTTTGTTCCAGGATAAGCAATCCAACTTTGAGCAATGAATTTGCTTTTTTGTACATTTTATTGGCTTTTTACATTATTTCCTCTTCTTCGCCTAAAATTCATCCTCCACTTTTTATTATTTACCTAATATTCAAATCTAAGCTTAAATTAGCTTTCCCTAGAAAAAGTTCAAGTTAGCTAATTTGAAATTTTAATTTTGAGAACCCTTTTGTGGGTTTATGACCCTGGATTTTTGCTCAAGCCCTAAGTTTGGAGGCCGAGGATGATACATTCTCTACCTACACCAGTTGCTGCGTTTTGTGTTGTTGCTGTTTGCGTTTTATGCTTTGAAGTCAGAATGGAAGCTTCATTAACTTGGAGCTCTTCCGGCATGTGTGATGTGTGTGACTTGCCCTAAGTATAAAAGCTGTAGTGATGAGATTTAAAGGGTCACATTCTGTATTCTGTTGTTTTCTCTCTGAACAGTTATCGTCCATGCGCTCTTTCGTTTTCTCTTCTTGATTCTGTACAGTCCCTTCCTTCTGTGTAATTTCTTGAGCATTGTTGCTGTCAGATTGCTATGTACAGATAGTAATTGTTGGAATCTCTGTGTATTGGTTGAGATTCTGTAGGAGATAGTTGATTTGAGAGTTTCTTCCCTTAGGGTTTGTAAACTGTACTGTTTTCTGGTTCTTTAATAAAACGACGGTGCTCTGGCTGTTGTCCCCTTGGATGTAGCCTTACTGTGTGTAAGGTGAACCAAGTAAATTGATTCTTTTTCTACTGTTGATGAATTTACATTCTGAAGTAGATTAGGGTTCAATCCCTGACAAAGTGGTATCAGAGCCTTCTAGATCGAAGAAGATTAATCAGGTTGTATCTTTCTAACCTACTTTTTTCTATTTCTATATCTTTCTTCGTTTCTGTTCAGATTCTAGGGTTTGACATTTTAGGTTTCTTCTGTTACTGTTAACATTTCTTTTCTGTTGATCTTGTTCTTTTGTTAATTACTATAGATCTGTTCTCTCTTTTCTTTTAATACGATACTCTTCATTCTTCTCTTTTCTGTTTTGACAGAAAAAACGATGTCGGTTGCCAGAACAAATGTTGAGAAATTTGATGGTAAAGGGGATTTTACCATCTTGAAAGAAAAGATAATTGCTATCTTGGTACAACAGAAGTGCCATCGTGCACTGGCTGGACCCCAAGCGCTTCTTGAAACCCTTTCTGAGGTGGAGCGCCAAGATCTTATGGATCTTGCTTACAGTACAATCATTCTGAACCTTTCTGATGCTGTGCTTAGAAAGGTTAGAGGTAATTCTAATGCCCCTGATCCTTGGATGAAATTAAATTCTTTGTATATGTCTAAGTCTGTGTCTAAAATTGCATACTTGAAAGAACAATTGTTTGGTTTTAAAATGGATGCCATGAAATTTGTTGATGATAACTATGATAATTTTCAAAAACTTGTGCTTGAACTGCTTGATACTAGTGAAGAGTTAAGTGATGACAATCAAACAATTATTCTGTTGAATCTATACCTGAAAACTTTCAAAATGTTAAAGATTCCTTGAAATATGGTAGGTATAAACTCACTGTAGATATGTAGTTAATGCCTTAAGACTTAGGGAAATGGAACTCAAAAATACTAATAAACAGAAGCCACCTCTTTCCTCTATCCTTCACTCCAGCCCGAAGCCACCTTTTCATTTCAATCCTAAAGCTCCAGCACATTAATTAAAAGGATAGCAGCAGCTTTATTCTCTTATTAATCATCATTTTCACTTTTATTTTCCTTAATACCTAATGTAAAAAAAATTCATTTTCTCTTCTTTCAACTTTCTCTAATTTCAACCATCAATTGTGTCCAGCACCAGCTTAAAATTCATTTTAGGTGTCAAAATAAATAGTATAACACGTGTATGAAATTTCGTAAAAATCGAAATCCGAAAATTTGCCGCAGTTCGATCGGTGCCCTAAACCGAGCCGAAATCTTGACGATTTTCACGGAACCGAAACCGTACAACGTCGTCGTAAAATTTTGGTCCCCAAACTCTTTAAATCACGTATGTAAACATATAAAATCATATAAAAATCATTTACTTTAAAATATTACGCGTTTCCGATATTATTCGGTCGCGCGAGCCAAAAACCCTAATCGACTCCGTTTATGTCTTTCGATGGTAAACGAACTTAAAACATCTCTTGTTTAACATCTCTAATTCATATATTATCATTTTCAAATCATATAATTCATGTTCATGTCATATATCATATCAAACTATAATGCATTTTAATTAAAAATGCACAAAAT